>QEPC01015038.1:1513794-1558541 GCA_003113815.1 Sphenodon punctatus
GGGTTTATAAATTATTTATTTTAAGCTTGATGTGCATGTAGTGTGTTTTCTTCCATCCGATGTTAACCCTGGGAACTCCTTGCTGCTGGGTTATGCCAGTGTTTTGGGTTTATAAATTATTTATTTTAAGCTTGATGTGCATGTAGACTGTTTTCTTCCATCCGATGTTAACCCTGGGAACTCCTTGCTGCTGGGTTATGCCATGCCACTGGCCTACCGTCCCCCTGGCTCCACCTACCGTCCCCCTGGCTCTGCGCCTAGACCCGTCGGCCTTACTGCCCCAGTGCCCCTACAACATCAAAACCCACCAGTCGCCAGATCTGGTGACCAGATCTGAATCAGATAAATATCGTAGCTTTCTCACTAATGTAATTGGTGAAAAGCACTCCTGCCCACCACCACAACCCGACAATCCAGGTGCAGCAGCAAATTCAAGAGTAGTACCCCAAGGCTGTGAACCTGAGTAAAGGAGGTTGAACCCTATCAGTAATAGGCATTCCTGTCTCCCAGTCTCACAGCTGGTTAACCATCACCACCTGTGTCTTGTCTAGATTCAGCTTAATCTGCTTGCCCATATCCAGTCCCCAACAGCAGCCAGGCACTGGGTAAGCACTGAGACTGCAGGACCTGGGTTGGATGAAAAGGAGAAATAGAGCTGGGTGCCATCAGCATATTGATGGAGATTTGGAGTGAAGTGCCAAACAATCTCACCCAAAGGCCTCAGATGCACATTTAACAGGAGCAGGGACAAGATGGAACCTTACGGGACCCCACAAGGAAGCTCCTGATGACTCACCGCCCATCACCAACCTCTCTGTTCTCCTAGTCAGGAACGAGGAGAACCACTCAAGAGCAGTCCCTCGCACCTCTGCCAGGTCCCGCAGCCGTGTCAATACCACCCCATGATCAACAGTATCAAAGGCCATTGACAGATCTAAGAAAATCAACATGGTACAATTTCCCGTCAATTTCCAAGCAGAGATCATCAACCAAGGCCACAAGCGCAGTATCAGTACCATGCCCAGGACAAAAAGCAGACTGGCATGGGTCCAAAAATCCAATAGTATCAAGATGCACCTGGAGCGGAGAGGCAACCACCCACTCGATAACATTCCCTAAAAAGGGAAGGTTAGAGACAGGGCTATAGCTGGCAGCTTTAGTTCCTTCTCCCAGATGTCAGAGTGCTCAGCTGCTAGCTGGGAATAAAAGGCACAGAAGATGAATGGCTAGCATGAGTTCATAGAGGTACCATCTCCAATAACTCTCGTCACAGGTAAATAACTTCTTATTTGGGAAGACCGATTTTGGGGCGAATTGGACTGATCTGTTTGATCCAATTTGAGATGGTGGATCCGATCTCCCATTGGATCCCCGACGAGTCCTTGGAGTGGCGCTGGCACTTTCAGCTACCACTAGCTTTGCCTCCCCCCGATCCCCTGCCTGCCTTCCCTGGACCCCTTCCCTGTGTCACGCCCGCCCCAGTGTCTGCAGCAGTGGTCCCGGGGAGTCAGAGCTGGGAGTAGAGAGGCCAGGCAGGGGTGGAGGATAGTTTGCACTTACTTACCTTTTCTTCCTAGGCTCCAGCGCCTGGCACAGTCCTGAAACTAACCCCCAAAAAAGCAATGCACATGTGCAAAATGGCTACTATGGTCATTTAGCGCATGTGCAGACTGGATGCCACTTTTCAAAATGGCACCAATGCTGCTGGCGCCATTTTGGAAAATGCCTGGACATGGGGATAATGGCCATGGGAGCCACTTCGGATATGTGCATTGCTTTTGCGGGGTTAGTTTCTTCCTAGTGTGGCCCAAAGAAGGTGCGTCTTTTGGAAGGGATATCCAGTCACCTGGGCTACATGGTGGAATTGACAACAAGTTATTAAAAAATTAAAGATTCATACATATGCATCCCCATACCTACCTATCAATCTGGAATCTTTTAAAAAAAACCATCTGGCTAAAAACTTGAGGGAAGTAATGAAACAAAAAGGGCTAACAAAAACTGAAGACCTTTTTATTATGGGTAAATTGGGTCACCCTAGATGGGAATTGGCAATCAAATTACAGTCCCAATAGATATTTTCCAATATTTACAATTGAAAAATACCTTTACAAATTCTGATGAAGTTGAACAATATGGAATAAAACCATTACCTGCTAGAAAAGATTCTCTTTGAAAGAGAACTCAGTAAGGGTAGACTAGTTACTAGTTAGAATCTATAAGGAGCTTAATGTAATATGATACCCATAAGGGCTCAGTTATATGGATAAATGAAGGAAAGCTCTTAGTATAGATATCCATGAGAACCAAAATTATGTGCATATGTGCCCCTCATTAGAAATCAAGGAGTGTGAAATAAAATTAACTGCATTATTATGAGACCCCCATTCCAATTTATCAACAAAAAAGAGGGTAATAATGACCTGTGTTGGAGGAATTGTGGCAAAGTAGGGACGTATTTCCACTGCTGATGGAGCTGCTCCATTAAGTTAGAACTAATGTGCCTCAGCTGGGCTAGTCTCCAGAGCCGGGCATCCAAGGGCCTGAGTAGGGCCAACTGGCCTGTACATAGCTAGGCTAGCCCCAAAGCAGAAAAGCCTGAACTTCACAGAGTCCTTCATCAGGTAAGACAGGAGTTATTTCTGCGAGGTTCAGGCTTTTCTGTCTTAGAGCTGGCCTTGTCACATCCAGGCCAGCTGGCTCTCCTCAGGCCCCTGGTTGCCTGGTTCTGGAAACTAGCCCAGCCAAGACACATTAGGGCGCTATCCTGCAGTACCTCAGCACCTACATTTCCCAGGCTGGTGCTACCCCCTCCCCCTTTAATGGGCCAGGCTCCCTTAACCAGCCTGCTACAACTGCGTTTTCCCCATAGATGACAATTGGGGAGATGTAGTGAACACAGGTCCCTGGTTAAATGGTAAGTAAAAAAACCTTCTGAACTTAAGAATTGTTGAGCAATCGATTAAGCTGCCAAAGGAGGCTATGTAATCTCATCCTTGGGATGTTTTCAAAATGTGGCTGGATAAGCATCTGTATAGGATACTGTATGTATAAGGCATCCAACCTTTGAGCATGGGGTTGGACTAGATATCCCTTGATACCCCTTTCAGCTCCAAAATGCTACGATTCTGTTTCTTGGTATTTCATTTTCAGGTACAGGTTTCAAGGTCTGCTGTGAATAGTTTTATCATAGCCTTTTACTTAGTTTCAACTCCTAACTTGCCTGATGAAGGACCCAGTGAGATCCGAAAGCTTGCATACCTCCACCAACTGTAGTTGGTCCAATAAAAGATAACTACTTACTTTGTCTCTATTGCCTATATTTGGAACCAACAGCAACCTTACTTTCAGTACAATGATAATTTTCTATCATGTCACATCAATACTTAGGAAAGTCCCTTTTTAAAATTACGGAGGTGTTTTTTTTCCCTTTCAGGATAACATTTCATTAGAGGTCAACAGAAAATGTATTCCCTTCCTATCCAGTGAGTAGAGCATAACAATTTCTCTTAATGTAGTCACTTGTTTCCTACAAATTCAAGAGGCTGCCAAGAAGAAGAGAGTTAAGACATTTCCAATGGACACACATTTGTTATATTTTCCCATTTATTCACCATCCAACCAAAAAACAGACTTAATATAGTAAGTTTCCACACCTCCCTCAGTCTCAAGTCAGTCACAGTAATGGACCCACTGTGCATTTGCAAGATCTGCCTGAAGTATGAGCCAGGGTAAGTTGTTGCACGCTGTGGCCCTTTAACTTTGGGTGAAAACAGACATGACGCAGCCACCTTTAACCACCCTTGGTGGTTATTTATGCATGTTGCAGGGTTGTATTGGTGCCTATGCAGCCCTGAAACATGCATAAATGACCACCAAGGGTGGTTAAAGCGTGGTTAGCATCATGTCTGTTTTCACCCAGTGTTTGAGGCAACACTGGTGCTGATTAGCCAGCAGAGATGGCTATCTCCTTCAACTTGAAGAGGAAAAAGTTGTTAGGCAGCTGTGAAGAAAAACTATATAAGCAGGAAATGAGAGTTCATTGAGGACCACTATCAGGGGGTAGAAGCGGAGCACCAAAAAAGACTGGGGGACCTATCCAATTGCTTAGAAAGACCACCAGGAAACTAAAAGGGAACCTAGAGAGGGGCTCACTTCAATCCAGGGAAGGACTTACCTCACCAGCCCAAAAGCTGAAGAACCTGGCCAGAGGGTCAAAAGACTGCAAGCTCTGAGAGAAGCTCACCTGAACATGAAGGATATTGATTGTAAACCATGGGGGGCATTGTGGGGGTATAATAAATGCATTTTGGGGGGGAAACCTAAAACAAAGTCATACAACTTTATCTGTTGGCTGGATTCTGAAATTGTGGTCGGAGTAGGTAGTGAGCCACACTGCTCACCCACATGGCAACCAAAAGGTGGTATCCTTCATAACACCTTCTCAAAGGAGGACAGACAGCCCTGCTGCTGGTGAACGTCCAAATTTCACTTGTACAGATGCTGAAAGATCCATGAGGTGAAGGAAAAAGCAGCAGTTAGCAGCTTTCACCTTAGCAAGAAGAATTAGTAAACTATCAGTCTTAAGAGCATTGTTTCCTTATCAAGCAGCTTTACACTTGGACCCTTCTAACCTAGATAATTTTGTCCTGAGGAAGGTGAAAAGTCATACCTACCAGTCTTCTTTCCAAAATCCCATTCAACCCTATTCCTACCAATGGAAGCTATTTATTTCCAGGGGAATTCAAAGACTCTCTCAATAGTGAAGAGATGGATTCCTGAAGGTTTGAAAGCTCATCCTAGTAGGGCAGTGGCTACTAATATAGCTAGCCTTAGACACAACCCTCTCCTAGAAGCATATAAGGTTGCAACATGGTCATCTATGCATCTCTTTTCCAAGCACTGTGCCAGAGGTTGGCAAATGACTGCTCAAGAACCACATGCAGCTCTTGGGTACTTGTTCTGCAACTCTTCCCAGAGTGTCTGCCTGGGGAGGGGTGCCCATGTGACTTCCTCTGGAGCAGGGAGAAGATGAGCTGCCATTTCGGCTGGTTGAGATTCATGCAGAGTATGGGAGCAGGAGAAGCATGCCCTGTACTGCTGCGACCTGACCCCATCAGACTGCCTGGAAGTCAGAGCTTTGATCTGCGGGGGCAGAGTATTTTGGGGAAGCTACACTGCCCTGTCCCTTGAGGTTGCCACAATCAATGCATCTTGTGGCTCTGGGCAATAAGAAAATTTTGGTATGCAGCTCTTGGTTGGGAACCTGTTCCACCCCTACATTATGCACTGGATTTTGCAGTAAGGTCAAAAAGACCTTGAGTAGGAAGGCCAGGCTCAGGCATAAGGGACTTTACTCTTGTGAAAAAGGAGATTAGGAGGCAATGCTCTTAAAGCTGATAATTTGTTGACTTTTCTTGCTCAGGCAAGAGCTACTGAACAATGGTACTTTTGGGGTCAGGGGTTCAAGCTTAGGGCGCTTTCTCACGAGACAAAACGCGCACCATTTGCCTCCAGAAAAATCTCGGGAAGGGAAATGCTGCATGTGGGAAAACAAAGCCACATAGCTTTGACCCTGATCATGTGGAGGATGTGGAGCTGGACTTTCCAGCTCTGCATNCCCCCCCCCCTCCTTCCCGGCCCCCTCTAATCCCTGCTCTGCCTCCCGCAAGCTCCTGCCCAGCACCCGGGTCAGGCCAAGGTCTGGGGGAAACAGAGCTGGGGGCAGACACATGGTTTTAAACCGTATTGGTCAGAATCAGATTAATACAATTTAAGTCTGAATTGAAGATCAGTCAGTCCGATATTGAACAGATACCGATTTTCAATAAGATTTTGTATCCCTACTTGGTGTCCACACACCACTGGTTAATTAGCAAGCACTATGCCATACAAATGGCTAGAGAAAACGAGTTTCCGTTATCAATAAAGACTCCAACACCCTTCTGCCAGATATGGCATCCAGCCAAAATGCTAAGTAGAGGACCTAATGCTTTGTGAAGATGTGCAGGGATCTCCAAGTATAATAAACTGCTGTAAATGCAGCCCACTGTTTATGCAAATGTACAATATGGGACTAGTGAAATTCAGGTAACAAAAAGTTTAACACTACATCTTTACTAGCCAGTAAACAGGTTTGCAAAGAGAAATCCTATTCTATGAAGAGCACGTTTTTGTCTTTTGGTTGAGACAAAGGGATTGTTACTTCCATTTGTTTTGCATAAATAATACACTGGAAAATAGTACATATATGACTCAGCAAAATATTTCTAACCCTGGGTGTGCATATCAAAAGGCTAAACAATTCACAGCAGACCTGGAAACGTGTAACTGAAAATTAGATACCAAGAAACAGAATCCTAGAATCGTGGAGCTGAAAGGGATATCAAGGGCTATCTAGTCCAACCCCATGCTCAAAAGCCAGATGCCTCTTACCTACAGCATTCTACAAAGATGCTTATCCAGCCACATTTTGAAAACATCCCAAGGATGAGATTACATAGCCTCCTTTGGCAAATTAATCTACTGCCCAATGATCCTCAAGTTCAGAAGGTTTTTTTACTTAACATTTAACCAGGAACCCATGTTCACTATGTTTCCCCCAACTGGTGTCAATGGGGAAAATGCAGTTCTATCAGGAGCAGGCTGGTTAAGACAGCCTGGCCCTTTAAGGGGAGGGGGGGGAGGTTAGTGCCAGCCTGGGAGACGTAAGCGCTGAGGCACTGCACGATAGCACCCTAATGCGCCTCGGTTGGGCTAGCCTACAGAGCTGGGAAGTCAGAGGCTTGAGTAGGGCCAGCTGGCCTGGACCTGACTAGGCCAGCCCTAAGACAGAAAAGCCTGAACCTAGAGCTCAGTGAAGGAAACTGGTAATCTGATTACAGAAGGGATTGTGCCTGGCCAGAGGGAGAAGTGTATCTGGCTTGGGAGGGATTATACCAAGCCAAGGAAGTATGGACTGTGGGAGACTAGGCAGAGGGAGGATTGCACTCAGTCAGCCAGACCTAGGGGAAGCTAAGACAAGGTAAGTCATTGTATGGGGATGGTGCCTGGCTGCAGGAGGGACTGTGCCTAGCCAGAAGGAGACACCCCGCCCCACCCACACACGCCATATGAAGTGTGTATGTGATCCCACATGAGCTTGGTTCCTTGTGGGAGGCTGGAACCTGCTAATACTTACTCACCTCAAGCCCCATCCCTTTTACAGCAATGAACATGGATCCCTGGATTTAATCAAAATTTACCTTGCAACAAACCAAGCCCATTCATTCTTGTTCTTCAGTGCCAGAGAAGGCAAACATTCTCCATCTTCTGTGTGGCAGCCTTATACATATTTGAAAAGTGATACATATTTGAAAAGTGCTATTGTGCTACCCTCATAGTAGTCTTTTCTCTAGGCTAAACATACTCAATTCCTTCATCCTTCCCTTGTATGGCTTGCAGTTTAGTCCTTTTTTGTATTTGTTGCCATCTTTTAAATCCTCTTGAATTTGTTGACATCTTTTTTGAAGTATGGTATGTAAAATTAATGCAATTTTCCATGTGAGCTCTCACCACTGGCAAGTAAAGTGGCACCATTACCTCCTGCATCTTGGTTGAAATGTGTCTGCAGTGCTAATGCCTACTCAGTTCTCCCCCATTTTATTCTTGGTGCGTATATTTTTTCATTCCTGTGTAAAATACTTTGCATCCCTTTGTTAAAACTCATTCTTTTCCCCATCTCGGGTCCAATCTATCAAGATTGTTGTGTATTCTAATCATGTCCTCCAAAATGTTTGCAATCCCTCCAAGTTGTGTCATCTCCAACCTTGATGAGTATGCTCTCCTCTACCTCCTCAAAATTACTAATGAAAAGGAGCGGACCCAGGACAGACCTCTGCAGGACTCCACTTGGTACCTCCTCCCATTTTAATACTTATCCATTACTCCTCTAGAACTGTGACTTTTCAGTCAATTGAGAATCTAATTCATGGTAGATTTTTCCAGACCACGTCTAACACAATATTGTATGGAGCTACGGTACTGAAATGCACAGGACGCCAGTGTGAATGAACAGAAGCTCTCAAAGAAATACCAACATTTAGAAAGCTTTACCTAATTTTATACTACTATAAATATTCTGTAAAGTTGGTAACTAGATTGCAAAGTCTGTTCGTGTTGGTAATCCTCACTCCTCTTTCCAGATCAAGCTACTCATGGAAGTATTTAGGGATGTCCTCTACTTACCGTCATCTTCCTAATGTCCAGTTCTACTAGAAAAACTATTACATCTCATGAACTGCTTCCTTCTTCGTTTTGGTTCTGCCTTCCCACTCTTGAGCCTATATTACTGCCTTTAGTAAAGTCCTTCCCCAAAATCTGTAAAATCTATTGCCGTTTACCCCTTTTTTTTAAAAGGATCCTCCCTTGCGTCTTAGCACTCCACTCCATCTTTAAAAGCTTTAGAACATTGCTATATTAAGTGCTGTATTCAATCTCTGCATTTGCATTTGAAACAGTCACTGACTTATGTGTGTCTTCACTTCATTCACTGGAGAGAAACAGCATTTCTATAAACTTAAGGGAATGACTTTTCTGCTAAAAGCGGCCCACTCCCCCACCTGGTTCTCTTGTACCTACTAAGTGCCCTTGACAATACAGCTTGTGACAAGTCTTCTGGACCCAAATTCAGCTACGCAGCAATTCCTCTCTGTACCTACATCTCTCCTTTAAGCAGTCACACAGAGGTCAACTCTTACTACCGTATTTTTAAGAACATGCTTGCTTCATGTATCACCATTAGGATTTAAAATAAGAATACTAGATTAAGTTTTAAGTTGTGAAAATGACCCCTTTCCAGATGATAGGTGGAGGGGTTGGGGGGGAGGGGGGTGTCAGCTCAATTTTGAAGAAATTG
Source organism: Sphenodon punctatus (assembly GCA_003113815.1). NCBI lineage: Eukaryota > Metazoa > Chordata > Lepidosauria > Sphenodontia > Sphenodontidae > Sphenodon > Sphenodon punctatus. The sequence goes on from QEPC01015038.1 coordinate 1,522,691, forward strand.
ATGGCTTAGCTTCACATAATTATATTAAAGGTTGTCATCTCACCCATCCTTGTGAAGCTGGTGCTGACCTATTTATCCTGAGGTTTTACACTACAGCCTATACCCTAGTATCTAAACACATTCCATGTGAAATCAATGAAATAGCAACACCCCAAATGTATTACCTCTTTTTTTTCCCAAGAGTGAAATTATGCTTATGGCATGTTAGGTTTTTTAGTTTTTGTTTGGCTGATTTGTTTGAAGGTTTTTTTTTACAACAGACAGAATGCTTGAATAGATGGAGTGTCACTGTTAAGCACCATTCATATCATGGCTATAAGGCTTTTCCAAAGAGAAAGATAACAGTCCAGTTCTATGCATTATGAAGTTACTACTACATTTTTAGTAGAAATTTTGAGTAAGTAATATTCTGTTTAACAAGTATTTTGAGGTGGCAAAGTAATCCATCTATAGAGAGTCTCAGTTTTGAGTAAGCACCTCAGAAAAAACTGTCTTTTTCCCCAAAAGTTAAGCTTTTGATTATTATTGGCTACGAGTTTTGTAGTGTTTCCATTAACACAGTTTGAGGTAACAGACATATATTTGCACTTGGGATTTCGGCCAATGGCATCTAACCTTCCTGCACATGCCGCGTGCAAACATTCTATGCAGGGATCCGCATGGCTTGCGCATGCAAGAGTGTCCCTGTAATGGTGGGGGGGGGGGGTGCAGTTTTGCACATGCATGCATCTGCACATGTAGTGTGCGCCACGTGCGCGGTTTGGGATCAGCCCCATTTCAGTTTATTTATTTTTCCATTTTTACCCTGCCCCTCTCGCAAAAGCGACTCAGGGCAGCTTACAATTGAATAAAAACAATCAATTCAAGAAAAAAAAAATATATATACACACACAACCACAAAAACACTAAACAAAATCTAACGTGCATAAAAATCCCTCCTCCCCGCAGCCAAACACCTGACGGAAGAGCCAGGACTTACAGCTTCGTTGGAAGGAGAGAAGATTCAGGCTGAGGCGAATCTCTGCTGGAAGAGAATTTCAGAGTGCCAATGCAGCCGCTGAGAACACTCTCCTGTCCGTCCAAACCCGCCGATAGCACAGAACTTCTAGGAGGGCGGCCCTGGACGACCACAGGGTCCACCCAGGGGGTGAGACGATCACTCAGGTAAGGGCCTAGGCCGCGAAGGGCTTAAAAAGGTCAACACCAGCATCTTGAATCGGGTCCAGAAGACAATAGGCAACCAACATAGTGCTCGAAGCACAGGTGTTATGTGCTCCCAGTGGCCCATACCAGTAAGGGGGCAGGCTGCTGCATTCTGCACTAGCTGCAGCTTCCGAACTGTCACTATGGGCAGCCCCACGTAGAGCACATTGCAATAATCTAGCCTCGAGGTGACAAACGCATGGATGACAGTGGCGAGGTCAGAGTCCAAGACATACGGGCAAAGCCTCCTCACCAGATGTAACTGGTGAAAGGCGCTCCTGGCCACAGCCAACACCTGGGCATCCAGGTGAAGCTATGAATCCAGGAGCATCCCCCGGGCTCTGCACAGATGGAGCCAATGGAGGATGGATACCCGCGATAATGGGGGAAACTTCCTCACTCAGATCACCGGCCCTGCCTACTAGCATCACCTCTGTCTTATCGGGATTGAGCTTCAATTGGCTCGACCTCATCCAATCCCCTACAGCAGCCAAACACCAGGAAAGCAATGAGACAGCAGGGCCTGGGTCGGATGAAAGTGACAGATACAGCTGGGTGTCGTCCACATACTGGGCAGCTGGGTGATTCACTGCCATCATGACCTCCCCAAGCGGCTTCATATACATGTTGAACAAGAGGGAGGACAGAATAGAACCCTGTGGGCCCCACACAGGAGGCCCATATGGGACGAAATATAGTCCCCTAGCACCACCCGCTGAGATCTCTCTGTGAGGTATGAACGGAACCATTGCAAGACAGTCCCGTCCACCCCCACCAGGTCCTGCAGGCACGTCACCAGCAGTTCATGGTATCGAAAGTCACCGATACACCTAATAGAACCTGCAAGGTCATACAACCCATATCCATTTCTACAAGGAGGTCCACAAGTACTGTCTCCATGCCATAACCAAGGGTGAATGTCAGACTGTGTGGGATCAAGAAAACTGATGCCATCCAAATGCACCTGGAGCTGACAAGTCGCTGCCCGTTAGGGACAGGCTGGTAACTCGCTGGGGCAGCATGGCTTTTTAAGGAGAGGCCAGACTCTACAGACTCCTTGAGGCAGTTCGGCACCCTCCCCTCCCAAACGGAGGTGTTAATAACCCCTGCCAGCTCCAGTCCTAGTGTCTCCCTGGTAGCTCTTACTAACCAGGATGGGCACAGATCTAATCTGCAAGTTGTGGCTTGAACAGACCCCAGCACATCAGATGCATCGGCAGGCATCACTAATTGAAATTCATCCCACAAAACATGACCAGACAGGGCATTCCTAACTTCTGGCTCTGCCACTGCCTCTAAAAATGGCAACGTCGAAGTTGTGCTCAATGTGAGCAATTTTGTTCGCAAAGCACTTCAAGAACATGTCAGAACGGGTCATGGATGAATCTGGTTCCAAGCAGAGAGAGGCTGGACTGACCAGACCTCTCACCACCCGGAACAGCTCCGCTGGACGTGACTGAGCAGACGCAATGAGTAGCAAAGAACTGCTTTCTTTGCTACTGTCACCGCCATGGCATAGGACTTCAAAAATGCTTTATACTGCAACTGATAGTCTTTGGTGCAAGTATGGCACCATCATCGCTCCAACTGCCTCCCTTCACACTTCAAACGATGGCTCCGCAGTTTCCCAACACACTGGAAGCAGACGTCTAGGAGCCACCTGATCAATAGCCCCACCTAGCCAACCATTCCAGAAGGCTATGAGGTCATCGATGGAGTGGCCATTGAGGTCAACAGGTATCTCCCCAAGAGCATTCTGGAAACCCTCCAGTTCCATGAGTCTCCTGGGGCGGACTATCCAAACTGGTCCCACACCCCTACGGTCAAGCAGGCATGCTAGGATTGAGGTTCAGAGGAGGTAATGGTCCAACAACAGCAAGGGTGAACACCACACACACCCAATCATCAGACTCCCCTGCCTCAAGGTCAGTGCAGAAAACCAAGTCCAAAGTGTGCCCTGGCTCATGTGTCATCAGGCAATCCAGAAGTTAGAACTAATGTGCCTCAGCTGGGCTAGTCTCCAGAGCCGGGCATCCAAGGGCCTGAGTAGGGCCAACTGGCCTGTACATAGCTAGGCTAGCCCCAAAGCAGAAAAGCCTGAACTTCACAGAGTCCTTCATCAGGTAAGACAGGAGTTATTTCTGCGAGGTTCAGGCTTTTCTGTCTTAGAGCTGGCCTTGTCACATCCAGGCCAGCTGGCTCTCCTCAGGCCCCTGGTTGCCTGGTTCTGGAAACTAGCCCAGCCAAGACACATTAGGGCGCTATCCTGCAGTACCTCAGCACCTACATTTCCCAGGCTGGTGCTACCCCCTCCCCCTTTAATGGGCCAGGCTCCCTTAACCAGCCTGCTACAACTGCGTTTTCCCCATAGATGACAATTGGGGAGATGTAGTGAACACAGGTCCCTGGTTAAATGGTAAGTAAAAAAACCTTCTGAACTTAAGAATTGTTGAGCAATCGATTAAGCTGCCAAAGGAGGCTATGTAATCTCATCCTTGGGATGTTTTCAAAATGTGGCTGGATAAGCATCTGTATAGGATACTGTATGTATAAGGCATCCAACCTTTGAGCATGGGGTTGGACTAGATATCCCTTGATACCCCTTTCAGCTCCAAAATGCTACGATTCTGTTTCTTGGTATTTCATTTTCAGGTACAGGTTTCAAGGTCTGCTGTGAATAGTTTTATCATAGCCTTTTACTTAGTTTCAACTCCTAACTTGCCTGATGAAGGACCCAGTGAGATCCGAAAGCTTGCATACCTCCACCAACTGTAGTTGGTCCAATAAAAGATAACTACTTACTTTGTCTCTATTGCCTATATTTGGAACCAACAGCAACCTTACTTTCAGTACAATGATAATTTTCTATCATGTCACATCAATACTTAGGAAAGTCCCTTTTTAAAATTACGGAGGTGTTTTTTTTCCCTTTCAGGATAACATTTCATTAGAGGTCAACAGAAAATGTATTCCCTTCCTATCCAGTGAGTAGAGCATAACAATTTCTCTTAATGTAGTCACTTGTTTCCTACAAATTCAAGAGGCTGCCAAGAAGAAGAGAGTTAAGACATTTCCAATGGACACACATTTGTTATATTTTCCCATTTATTCACCATCCAACCAAAAAACAGACTTAATATAGTAAGTTTCCACACCTCCCTCAGTCTCAAGTCAGTCACAGTAATGGACCCACTGTGCATTTGCAAGATCTGCCTGAAGTATGAGCCAGGGTAAGTTGTTGCACGCTGTGGCCCTTTAACTTTGGGTGAAAACAGACATGACGCAGCCACCTTTAACCACCCTTGGTGGTTATTTATGCATGTTGCAGGGTTGTATTGGTGCCTATGCAGCCCTGAAACATGCATAAATGACCACCAAGGGTGGTTAAAGCGTGGTTAGCATCATGTCTGTTTTCACCCAGTGTTTGAGGCAACACTGGTGCTGATTAGCCAGCAGAGATGGCTATCTCCTTCAACTTGAAGAGGAAAAAGTTGTTAGGCAGCTGTGAAGAAAAACTATATAAGCAGGAAATGAGAGTTCATTGAGGACCACTATCAGGGGGTAGAAGCGGAGCACCAAAAAAGACTGGGGGACCTATCCAATTGCTTAGAAAGACCACCAGGAAACTAAAAGGGAACCTAGAGAGGGGCTCACTTCAATCCAGGGAAGGACTTACCTCACCAGCCCAAAAGCTGAAGAACCTGGCCAGAGGGTCAAAAGACTGCAAGCTCTGAGAGAAGCTCACCTGAACATGAAGGATATTGATTGTAAACCATGGGGGGCATTGTGGGGGTATAATAAATGCATTTTGGGGGGGAAACCTAAAACAAAGTCATACAACTTTATCTGTTGGCTGGATTCTGAAATTGTGGTCGGAGTAGGTAGTGAGCCACACTGCTCACCCACATGGCAACCAAAAGGTGGTATCCTTCATAACACCTTCTCAAAGGAGGACAGACAGCCCTGCTGCTGGTGAACGTCCAAATTTCACTTGTACAGATGCTGAAAGATCCATGAGGTGAAGGAAAAAGCAGCAGTTAGCAGCTTTCACCTTAGCAAGAAGAATTAGTAAACTATCAGTCTTAAGAGCATTGTTTCCTTATCAAGCAGCTTTACACTTGGACCCTTCTAACCTAGATAATTTTGTCCTGAGGAAGGTGAAAAGTCATACCTACCAGTCTTCTTTCCAAAATCCCATTCAACCCTATTCCTACCAATGGAAGCTATTTATTTCCAGGGGAATTCAAAGACTCTCTCAATAGTGAAGAGATGGATTCCTGAAGGTTTGAAAGCTCATCCTAGTAGGGCAGTGGCTACTAATATAGCTAGCCTTAGACACAACCCTCTCCTAGAAGCATATAAGGTTGCAACATGGTCATCTATGCATCTCTTTTCCAAGCACTGTGCCAGAGGTTGGCAAATGACTGCTCAAGAACCACATGCAGCTCTTGGGTACTTGTTCTGCAACTCTTCCCAGAGTGTCTGCCTGGGGAGGGGTGCCCATGTGACTTCCTCTGGAGCAGGGAGAAGATGAGCTGCCATTTCGGCTGGTTGAGATTCATGCAGAGTATGGGAGCAGGAGAAGCATGCCCTGTACTGCTGCGACCTGACCCCATCAGACTGCCTGGAAGTCAGAGCTTTGATCTGCGGGGGCAGAGTATTTTGGGGAAGCTACACTGCCCTGTCCCTTGAGGTTGCCACAATCAATGCATCTTGTGGCTCTGGGCAATAAGAAAATTTTGGTATGCAGCTCTTGGTTGGGAACCTGTTCCACCCCTACATTATGCACTGGATTTTGCAGTAAGGTCAAAAAGACCTTGAGTAGGAAGGCCAGGCTCAGGCATAAGGGACTTTACTCTTGTGAAAAAGGAGATTAGGAGGCAATGCTCTTAAAGCTGATAATTTGTTGACTTTTCTTGCTCAGGCAAGAGCTACTGAACAATGGTACTTTTGGGGTCAGGGGTTCAAGCTTAGGGCGCTTTCTCACGAGACAAAACGCGCACCATTTGCCTCCAGAAAAATCTCGGGAAGGGAAATGCTGCATGTGGGAAAACAAAGCCACATAGCTTTGACCCTGATCATGTGGAGGATGTGGAGCTGGACTTTCCAGCTCTGCATCCTCTGCATGATTGAAGCCAAAGCCACATGGCTTTGTTTTCCCACAGGACAAACGCTGTGCAGCATTTGCCTCCCAGAAGCAAATGGTGAACATTTGTCTTGTTAAAAAGCACCCTCAGGCCGCTTTTAGACGAGCGGCGGTCCGTTTCGTGTCGGCAGCGCGCATATTTTGAAACCTCCGCCTGGTCTAATTAGACGAGACGGAAGTGGCTTAATATGCGCATATTATGGCGGAGGCGCATTTTTTAAGTGCGCAAATTAAATACCTCATAATCGAGGTATTTAATTCGCGCACTTAAAAAATGCGCCTCAGCCATAATATGCGCATATTAAGCCACTTCCGTCTCGTCTAATTAGACCAAGCGGAGGTTTCAAAATATGCGCGCCGCCGACACGAAACGGACCGCCGCTCGTCTAAAAGCGGCCTTAGTTACAAGAGGCTCAAAGAGACGGCCCATCAGTTCCACAAGGAACACACTGTAGCCACTGTCCCACATGCTGACGAATGGACAACCTCTGGAAGTATTAGTTAGGACTTTGAGGAAAAACATGACTAGGGAGTGTGAAAACAATGGTTTGCCATCCGTCAGGTAGCAATTTACACAGAAACATAAGTCAGGTGTAACCTCAGGGGTTACAAAGAGTCCATCAATTTCAAGAGCATATTAGTAGACACTAGGTATGGCTACTATTGATTTATTTATTTATATTTCTATCCCACCAAATAGCTTAATAAAAACCATAAAAGACAAGACAAAACCCATAAAATACTTAAACGTCCTCAACCCAGGATCTACCTCCCCTGTTCAATACCTGGCTAAATAAATAGATCTTACACTGCCTCTGGAAGATGCTCAGACAACAGCTTAGCCAAACCACCAGCTAAAATGGAAATGGGTGTGTGTCTCTAGCTCTGTTCCCCTCATCCTTGTCCTTCTTTGACTGTAAGCCCACTGGGCCAGGGACACATCTCCAGCAACAACACGCCAGCCAGGTACACTGCTGGTGCTATATATCAATAAGATACCAACACTGAATACAGATCTTGGACTCAAAGCAAGCGTTTATTAAACTGCAACCAAAGACACCCTCCCTCAAGAACAACCTAAACCACAACCAAAGACACCCACACATCACAAACTAAGTCAAGAACTCAAGGAGCAAGCTCTCATCCTCCCAGCTCCTTTGTCTCACCAGCCAAAATGCAGCGGGACAGTTTTAAAACGCAAGGAAAATTCAAGCAAAGAAACCATTCCATCCAAACCCCCAGGTCTCCACACCCAAAAACCAGAAAGCAGACAATTAGGATGGAAATCAGCAAAGGTACAGTTTTAAACAAGAGTAGTCATACCAGTGGACCCACAAAATGGCCTCTGCACAATCTTGGGAGAGGAAGGGGAAAGCAGCAGTCCATCATGAAAACAAAGAGCAAGCAAAACAAACAATCAAAACTCAACAATATTATGTGCAGTCCTTAGCACACCATAAAAGCAGCAGCACTGAGTTCCACTTCTCTCCCAAGACCCCAACTACGCTGCACAGTTATGCTGCAGTGGAATAAGTCTAGCTTGACCTTCGTTTGGATTGGAATATATTTTTTGTGAGATCAGTGCAGACCCCTCTTGACCCAAGCATTAGATAATCCTAAACAGCTCAAACCCATTATATAAATCTGGCTGCAGTTCAAAGCTAGGTTCATTCTGCCTTGGTCCTTTCTGTGTGTCAGACTATCAGGCCTTGTTTGACGCTAAACCTCATGACTAAAGTTAAGTGTGCCCAAGGGCTGGGTTGGATTTTGGGTTCTTTGGTCTGGTCTAACCAATGCTGGACTTTTACCAAGCTTCATTATTCACAAAAGAAAATGATTAACAATCTTAAAAACTGCTAGCCATTCTGTTAGCTCCTTGAAATAATACTATTTGAAACTAGTAATTGCTGTTCATATAACATTCCTAAATGTTTTCTGTGTTGCATCCAAAATATCTTGTTTGTCAGCAAATTAGTGGGATTTTCTCTCTCTCACCCTCATGTTCATGCTTTAACTTTTGAATTCCTCCCTACTGCTGACAGCACAGGGCTTCTTGAGGTATGGTTCAGGGAGCTGTCCCTAAGAACAAGAAAATCACAATCAACCTACATTCCTTCTCATGCTCTTATGATTCCCTACTGTTTTCTTTATGATCGGGAAAAGGGTGGTGCTCCCAGGTGACAGTGTGTCCCAGCAGGTCACTAAGTTGGGCATAATTTTCTTATTTATTTATTTATTATTTTATTTACTTATTTAAAATAATTTGGAGTTGGAGGGCTGGAATATGGAGAGAGGAACAAAAAGTGTGTCACACACCCCCACACCAAAGGCCCCACCCCAGGGGAAAAAACAGTCACAAATATGCATTTAATTTTAAAGAGAAGACCAAGAGGCCCTCAAACTTACTGGCGCACAAAAGCATGATCTGGCACCAGGCACCTCATGATCTCCCGACCAGACAGTCCACCGAGTGACAAGCATCACAGACCGATTTCCTGCCCCAGGATCCCCTGCAGGGTGCTGCACTAACTGCAGCTGTACTGTTCTGCCTGCTGGCCTGGAGTGTGTGTGTGTGTATGTGTGGTTAGTTCAGCTGCCCCAGACATCACTAAAATAGCGCAGATTCTGCCCATAGTGCTCAGAAATTCTGCCCCCACTGGAATCAAATGAGAACTGCCATTGCCTATGCCTGCGGTATGGATGGCAGAAACAGCCACCCATACCACAAACTTATAGAACTGTCCCAAAAAGGATTTCTTATCCTTATGCTCTTTGCCCTGCCTGGCCACCCAACTCCGCCTCCACTCCAGCCAGGCTCCACCCCCACCCCAGACAAAGTAAGTGACCCATCCCAGGAGCGCTCCCTGGAGTTCTCAATGTACGCATGCACATGAGTCCCACCACCTCCCCCAGACCCGGAAGTGTGGTGTGCTAGGCGGCACGGCTAGCCAGTGGGGAAAATGAGCCGCAGCAGCCACTGTTTAAAGCTGCGTGCTGTGCTGTGTTGCGCTGGTCTGAGAGATGATAGACAACATCCACCTCGACATTGCTTCCCACTCCTCTCCCTACCTTCCTTCCTTCCCACCTCCCTTGAGGAAATCTCCTTCCTGCTCTCCTCTTCCAACCCTTCCACTTGCCCCCTTGACCCTATCCCCTCCCACCTCCATTGCTTCCACTGTCAGCCCTTCCCTCCTGCACGTCATCAACCTCTCACTCTCTACTGGCTCCTTCCCCTCTGCCTTCAAGCATGCTACAGTCTCCCCTACCCTCAAAAAGTTCACTCTTGACCCCTCTAACGTTCTAGCTACCGTCCTGTCTCACTCCTTCCTTTTGCTTCCAAGCTTCCTGAACGTGTTGTCCACTCCTGCTGCCTTGATTTCCTCTCTGCCAACTCCTTCCTTGACCACCCCCCAAATCTAGCTTCTGCCCCCTTCACTCTACTGAAACTGCTCTTGCTAAGATCACCAATGATGTTTTTGCGGCTGAATCTAAATCGCCTCTACTCCATTCTTGTCCACCTTGACCTCTCTACTGCCTTCGATACTGTTGACCACTCACTCTTGTTGGACTCACTTCACTTCCTTGGCTTCCGTGGCTACGTCCTCCACTGGTTCTTCTACCTCTCTGACTGCTCCTTCAATGGGTCTCTTGCCATCTCCACCTTCTCCTCCCTTCCCCTCTCGGTTGGTGTTCTCCAAGGCTCGGTCCTTGGCCCTCCTTCTCTTTCTAAACCCGGTCCCTAGGCAAACTCATTGCCTCCCATGGCTTCCAATATCACATCTACACTGATGACACTTAGCGCTCTCTCTCGCTCTCTCTCTACTCCCTCTCTCCCCCCATCGATTCAAGCTCGCCTCACTAGTTGTCTCTCGGATATCTCTACCTGGATGTCTCAACGTCAACTCAAACTCAACAGGGCTAAAACCGAACTCCTTATCTCCCTCCCCCCTCATCCTTTCCCTCCCTCCCCCGTTGATCCATATCCACAGGGTGACCATCCTTCCCGTCCCCCAAGCCCATAGGCTTAGGCTTCATCTTTGACTCACCCCTTTCTTTTAAACCCTACATCGCCTCTTGCCAAATCCTGTCACTTCTCCCTCCAAAACCCTTGTTCATGTCCTGGTCATCTTTTGCCTCAATTACTATAACCTCCTTCTCACTGACCTCCCCCGCTCTCACCTTTCTCCCCTTATCTCCGTCCAAAACTCTGCTGCCACGGTCATCCACCTCGCCCACTGCTTTGACCACGTGCAGCCCCTCCTCTCCTCTCTTCACTGGCTCCTCCTTCCTGAAGGAATCCTGCACAAGCTCCTAAGTCTTCACCTATAAAGCTCTTCACAACCTTGCTCCCCCTACCTCTCTGCGCTAATTTCCCTCCATACTCCAGTCCATGAACTCCGCTCCTCCTCTTTCCCCTCTCTCGCCCTCCCATGCCTCCCCTGTCTTCGTCCCTACTCACTAGCTGCCCCCCCACGCCTGGAACTCCCTCCCTGCGTACATCCGCCTCGCCCCCTTCCTTCGTATCTTCAAATCCCTCAAGACCCACCTCTTCGCTCTGCCCTCCCCGACTCCTCGTTCCCCTCACCTAACTCCTGCTGATACCCTCCATCCAGTACAATCTGTTGCCTGAGGTCTGTGTACTCATATCCTCACCACACGGACCAGCCAGCTATCATTCTCGATGTAATCAAGCCAAGCATGTGCACCTGGGACCTCGCATCTTCATGCATGTTACACTCCTGGTCTCTCCTTCTGATGCCCTTCCTTCATCTCCCCCCCCCACCCCCGTCTCTCAGATTGTAAGCTCTAGGGTAGGGACCATGTCTATTCCATTACTTTGTAAAGCGCCAGGTACATTGCTGGTGTTATATAAATGCTTGCTACTAATATTAATTACTATTACTATTGAGAGTGGGTCAGCTTGCTCAGTCTGGTGCAAGTCTGTCACACCATGCTTATACATGAGTAACCAATTATCTGACCCCTCTTTATTGGCTACGTGTGATTCATGCCCTTTTATTTATTTAATTGATTTAAAAATATAAATACAATAAAATATAAATATCATAAAAATACCATGACCAGACTCTACATGCTGGAGCACCAGAAGATACACAAAGCCCTCCCTTCCTCTCAAACCTCCTCCCCTTACCCATCTCCCTCGCCAAAAGCCTGGCAGAACAGCCAGGTCTTGCATTGTCGTCAAAATGAGGAAAGGTCTGGGAGTTCTTTATATGGGTATGTTTTCCTTGTGGGGGATATTTTATAGTGGGTGCAGCAGTATTTTTGATAGATCTTTTTACATGAAGTTCACTGGGAGAAAAAACTGAACCTTTATAGTGCTCTATTACACACATACCCTGCACAAATACTGAGCAGACCACAACTTGAACCCTGAAATTGGGAAATAGTTACACAATTTATTTATTTTATTTATTTATATTTATATGCCGCCACCCCCATGCCTACGGCATCTCGGGGCGGCTTCCAACATAATATAAAAACAATTTCTAAACGTAAAAAAATCTACAATATAATAATTAAAACAAATTTAAAAACACCCCCCTCAAAAATTATCCCAACCCCCCACCCTCCCCTCCGAAGGCCTGAGCGAACAGCCAAGTCTTACAGATGCGTCGAAAGGCCAACAGGCCCGGGGCCAGGTGAGCCTCCTCCGGGAGGGAGTTCCACAACATAATGCCACATATCAACATCACCATCAATTCCTGAGACACTTGTAATGTGATGTTTCTCAAGGTTCTATTCTATCACCCATGTTGTTTAACATATACATGCAACCCTTTGGGGATGTTATGGCTAAGTCATATCAGTATGCTGATGATCATACACAACTATCTCTCTCTTGCCCTGAGTGTCCTGTCAGCTCAGCCTCTATACTGGAGAAATATCTGAACGATATAGCTAGCTGGGTGCATCAGAACTATCTTGTGCTCAATTCGGGGAAGACTGAGGGTGGTGTTGGTGAGAAGGGAAAGCTGATAGGAGGATGCCATCTCCTCCCTCAAAATCCTGCATGTTGCAAGGGAATGTATGGAGATAGTGGGCCAGGTAAGGAGCCAGCATGTAATTTTCATCCACACACTGTCCATGAAAACTCAGATATAGGATGTGGTTTAAAAATGCTTTTTCCAACTGGGTAATCTACGTAAGCTGTGCCCATACTTATCCCAGACTGATCTTGCCACAGCAATCCATGCCCGGGTGACCACAAGGCTCAATTTATATATTTCTTTCTTCTATGGGCTTCCAGCAAGTGCTGCTTTATCACTTGCAGCTTGTTCAGAACATGGCAGCATGGCTGCTTACTAGTTTGGGCAGCCATGATCATATTACACCTGTGTTGAATTCTTTGCGTTGGCTGTCTGTAGTGCAGCAGATTAAATTTAAAATTTAAATTTTAGAAATTTAAATTTTAAATTTCTTAAACCACGGAGCCCTGCATCTGCTCCCCGGGCATAGTCAGTGCAAGGTTCTGTGGTTCACGGAAGACCTGCATCAGCTGAAGTAGGTAGGGAGGTGGTTAGAGCAATGGTGGCACCAAACCCGTACTGAAGCGAACCAATTGTGGAATAGAGCTGCGCTAAAAGCCTATGCCATGGCTATGCGAGCAGTGAAGACTAGATTCATTTCTACCATCATATCATCTGCAAAATTCCATCCTATGGAGCGAATTCCTTGCCTCACCTGAAAAATAGAGCTGCGCTAAAAGCCTATGCCATGGCTATGCGGGCAGCAAAGACTAGGTTCTTTTCTACCATCATATCATCTGCAAAATTCCGTCCTATGGAGCTAATTCCTTGCCTCACCTGAAAAGAACCCTGGAGGTGGCAGTGGCTGTTCCTGATGGCCTCGCCAGCCCCACCAGAAGTCCACACATGCACAAGAGAACACATGCTAGCATTTGTGGGGCCTAACAGTTCCTAAACCTGAACCAGAAGTGATCAAAAGGATGAGTTCCAGTTCTCATTTGAGGTCTGTTTGTCCCCTCCAGTATTTTTGCAAAAACTGTTCAGCTTTGGTTTTCTGTTTATGTCCTCTGCTTCATCTCTGATCATCACTTTGCCTCCTTTATGTCTCCCATTAGTCTCCTCCCACTTGCCCAACCTATCACTCTTTCCATGACCTTCAGTTTGTCAGCCCACAGGATTTGCTTCCTCTCTCACACACCTTCTTTCACCAGTCTACTCTTCCTTCTGCTTTGACTCAGCTGCGTTTACTTTCAAATCCTCGCTCTACTCCATCCATGACTCATTTGCTCCTGTCACCCACCACCCCATCTGTCATATCAATCCCAGGCCTGACTTACCTTTCTCATCCACTGCCTCTGCCTCTCCTCCCTTGCTGCTGATTGCCTGTGGAGGAACACTCACGAAATTTGACTACTTCCACTACAAGTTAATTCTCTCCTCCCTCAACAATGCCATCTCCCTTGCTAAGCAACGCTATTTCTCCAATCTGACCAAATCGCACTCCCGCAATCCCTGTCTCTTCTTGACTACCACTTCCCTTCTCAAACTTCACTCTTCTCTTCCTCACTCCCCTCTCTGTAGAAGATCTTGTCTCTTTTTTTAAAGGTCAAGAACATCTGCCTTGATCTTGTTTTCTACCCTTTATCCTACCCACTCCACAACTTTTCTCCCATCCTCCTTTTCTCCAGTCTCCCTTGATGAAGTGACCTCCATTCTCTCCTTATCCAACCCCTTCACATGGCCCCATCTCTTCTTGCCTCCTATTATCCTCTAATCCCTACTGCTGTTAATCAGCCTCTCCCTTTCTACTGGCTGCTTACCTTCTGCCTTTAAGCACACCAGTCTCTCCTGTCCTCAGAAGGTCCACTCTCAACCTCCTCTTGTCTTCTAACTATGACAAAATTTTACTCCTCCCCTTCATTTCTAATTTCCTTGAAAGAGCTATCTCCACCCACTGCCTTGACTTATTCTGAGTTAGTTCTTCCCTCAACCCTAGTTAACAGGGCTTCCGTCCTCTCCATTCTAGCCAAAATCATCAGTGACATCCTCATAATGAAGTTTAAGGGCCTCTATGCCATCCTTTTCCTGCCTGGCCTCTCCGCTGCCTTTGTCACTGTCAGCCACGCCCTCCTCGACTCTCTTCACCCCGTTGGTTTTTGCAGCTCGGTTCTTAACTGGTTCTTTTCAATTACTCTCTCTCTGCTTTGCTTCCTTTCACCTCTGTGTTGGAATTCCCCAGGGCTCTGTCCTGGACCCTCTTCTTCCTTTAGACTCTATCCTTCGAGAAACTCGTAAGAACATAAGTTCCATATTGGGTCAGACCAATGGTCCATCGACCTCAGCACCTGTCTCCAACAGTGTCCAATCTGGGTTGCTTGGAGAAGTACCCAACAGGTCACTATGGAGCAATCATGGAGCAACATGCTCCTGTTGTTCATTCCCAACTCCTGGCAGTAGAACATTACATTTCCCAAGCCTACCTGGTTAATACCTACTAATGGACTATCCTCCAGAAACTTGTCCAATCCTTTCTTAAACCCAGTTATATTACCGGCCTTGATCAGGTCTTCTGGCAATTAATTCCACAACTGAAGTGTGCGTGGGGTGAAAAAAATACTTGTTTTAAATCTGCTACCAGTTAGTTTCATGGAGTGTCCCCTAGTCCTACTTGAGGGGGTAAATAACCGTTCCCTATTAATATGTTCCACCGCACCCATGATTTTATGAACTTCTATCATATCCCCTCTCAGTCATCTCTTCTCCAAGTTGAAGAGCCCCAAACCTATCCAGTCTCTAGTAAAGTAAAATAAAGAATGAGGTGATCACATTTGCAGATGACACAAAGTTATTCAAGGTAGTTAACACACGAGCAGACTGAAGAATTGCAAGAGGATCTTGTGAGACTAGGTGACTGGGCATCAAAATAGCAGATGAAATTTAATGAGGACAAGTGCTAAGTGATGCACATAGGGAATAATAATTCAAACTATGAGTACACAATGCTGGGTTCTAAATTAGAAGTAACCACTCAGGAAAAGGACTTTGAAGTCATTGTGGACAACACATTGAAATCCTCAGCTCAATGTGTGGCGGCAGTAAAAAAAAACCAAGCAGAACGTTAGGAAGTATTCGGAAAGGGATAGAGAGTAAAACTGAAAATATCATAACACACCTATATAAATAGATGAAGCGACCGCACCTTGAGTAGTGTGTGCAATTCTGGTTACCAAATCTCAAAAAAGATATAGTAGAACTTGAAAAGCTGCAAAGAAGGGCAACAAAAATGATAAAGGGTTTGGAACGATTTCCATACGAAGAGAGGCTTGATAGGTTAGGGCTCTTCAGCTTGGAGAAAAGAAGACAGAGAGGATAGGATAGAAGTTTATAAAATTTTGAGTGGCGTTGAACAAGTAGATAGGGAACTTTTATGTATCCTCTCAAGTATAACTAGAACTAGGGGACATTCCATTAAACTAACTGGTGGCAGATTTCAAACAAATAAAAAAGTATTTTTTCACTCAATGCACAGTTAAATTATGGAATTTGTTGCCAGAGGAGGTGGTCAGGGCCAGTAGTATGACTGGGTTTAAAAAAAGAGGACTGGATAAATTCTTGGACAATAGGTCCATTAATAGCTATTAGCCAAGTAGATTACGAGATGGGAACTACTTACGGCCGGGAGCAAGAAGTTAACAGCAGGGAATGGATTGCCCATTGTGACTGCTGGTACTTCTCCCATGCGACCGGGATTGGCTGCTGTCAGAGACGGGATGCTGGGCTTGACGGACCATTGCTCTGACTCAGTATGGCATTTCTAATGTTCTCTCTTCCTAGGGGAGCCGTTCCATGCCCCTTATTTTTGTTGCCCTTCTCTGTACACTTTTTCTATTTCAACTATATCTTTTTTGAGATGGGGCGACCAGAACTGCACACAATATATAAGGTGCGGTTGCACCATAGACTTATATAGTGGCATTATGATATTTTCAGTTTTATTATCCATCCCTTTATGAATAATTCCTAACATGGTTTGTTTTTTTGACGGCTGCCTCACATTGAGCTGAGGATTTCAATGTATTGTCCACAATGACTCCAAGGTCCTTTCCCTGAGTGGTAACTCCTAATTTACAACCCAGCATTGTGTACATGAAGTTTTAGTTGTTTTTCCCCTATGTGCATCACTTTGCACTTGCCCACATTAAATACAATCTGCCATTTAGCTGCCCAGTCACCCAGTCTCACAAGATCCCCCTGCAGTTCTTCACAATGGATTTGTTTTACCTGCCTTGAATAATTTGGTATCATTTAAAAGTTTGTTCACCTCACTCCCCTTTCCAGATCATTAAATGAATAACATTAAGAAACACCGGTCCCAGCACTGATCCCTCAGGCACCCTAGTATCTACTTCTCTCCATTGTGAATATGGACCAGTTAGTCCTATTCTTTGTTTTCCATCCTTCAGCCAGTTACCAATCCACAAATTGGACAGTGCCTCCTATCCATGACTTTTTTATTTCCTCAAGTGTCTCTTGAAAGAACTTATCAAATGCTGCCTGAAAATCCAGACGATATCAACTGGCTCCTCTTTATCCACATGCTTGTTCACATCCTCAAAAAATTGATTAGTGAGGCACAATTTTCCTTTGCTAAATCCATGTTGACTCTTCCCCATTAACCCGTGTTTATCAACATGCTCCATGATTCTGTTTTTAATAATAAATAGTTTCCACAATTCTGCCTGGCTCACCAGTCCATAGTTTCCAGGATGTCTCTGGAGTCCTTTTTAAATATCAGCATTATTCACTGGCCCCAGGCCAGTGGCAGATTTTAGTGATAGGTTACAAATTACCAGTAGTAGGTTTTCAATTTCATATTTGAGTTCCTTCAAGACTCTGGGGTGTAAACCATCTGGTCCCAGTGATTTGTTACTATTCATTTTGTCAATTTGCTTGAGAACCTCTTCCAGGGTCACGTTGATCTGTGGCAGCTCTTCCAATTCATCACCTACAAAGAATAGTTTTGGTGTGGATATCTCCCCAACATCCTCTGCCTTGAAGACCGAAGAAAAGAATGAATTCAGCTTCTCTGCAATGGCCTTATCCTAACTCATTGAATCCCATGGCTTTTAGTACAACATGTATGTGACAACACCCAACTATCTTTCCATCGTTCCCTTTCCCCCTCCATCCAGTTTATCATTGCTGTCTCTCTGAGAGCTCCACCTGGATGTCTGACCAGTAACTCAAGCTGAAAATGTTCCAAACAACTCCTGATCTCCCCACACCTTCTCTGCCTCCATTGACTGTCTCCATCCAGCCTTTCCCCCAAGTATGTCGCCTGGGATTCATCTTAGACTCCTCCCTCCTTTTTGCCTCATTTTCTGTTGCTAAGGCCTGCTTCTCCATGCATAACATCACTAAAATTTGGCCCTTCCTTACTGTCTCTACTGCCAAGACACTAATCCATGCACTAGTCACTTCTTGCCTTCACTACTATAACCTCCCTCTCACATATAATGTAATTGTGAATTGAAAGGGATGCTAAAAAATTCACTCGTTCATTTAAATGTTCATGTATAACAGTCCTATCTGCTTACTCTGCTGACAAGAAATCATTTAAAGACTATCTTGATTATTATTTTTAATCTTATCATCATGGTAGGGTTGTTAAACTTTTTGAGAGTAAACTGGACTATATCCAAAGTCACAGTCAACAGACCTTAATTTATTTCCAGATTAATCACCCTCACTGGCAACATGCAAGTGAAAAAGAACTCAGTTTCACTTTTAGATTCCTAGTTCAGTGTGCACAGCTAGGAATTCTGTTTTGCATGCCACCCAAAGAATTTATACTGATTAAGCCAATTAAATAAAATAATCAGTGCACCTGTGAAATGGAGACACAAAGCAGTTTAAGGGTACCTAACATTTACCTTCAACTGCATAGACCAGGTCTGTACAAAAAAACAAACACAAACAAAACACAATACTGAGCAATTTTACTCTAAGTTATTGATGTAAGGATATAAGCACAAACACTGGAGACATTTTAAAGAAACATTACACTTTATGAGTAAAGCCATATATTTTAGATGCCTAAAGCTTAAAAATGTCTAGCTATAAAAGCAACCAGATTTATTTATTTTTTTAGAAAATGAAAGATTCTTGCTAAAAGTTTTTAGATCTAGATCCTTCAGAAGTTGTCATCACCATACAGCTTTCATTACAATCTGTTTCTTCTTCTACTCATGGTTTGATGCAGATTACCCTTGAAAGTATGGGGAAGTATCTTACTGTTTCACAAATGCAGAGGCTTCAAAACAAACAAACAAACAAAAAAACTCCTGCATTAACCAGATACAAGACAAGCTATTGTGATATAAATATTAGATTTTCTCTAGTGGATAAATAATGGCATGCTTCCCATTGGAGAACAAATGTAGCATGCTACATATACATCTCCAGTAATTGAAATGCCCAATCTGAGTAAAATGGCCCCATTGTTCTCAATGGGATCTGCTGGGTACGAAGCGTGTTTGAAAATATTTTCTTCATTTTAAAACAAAAAGGGGTTGAGTTACAAATACAGAAAAATACAGAAACATTAAATCAGTAAATTTTTACCTACTCCATCTGAAGGAAGGAAAACAAACTTACTGAATATATTGAACAGTCACCAGACAAATATATTTCACAAAAGATTAGATTCTGAAGATGGTGCAATCTTAAGTTACTTAAGATCTTATAGTAAAGGGAAAAAAAACGAATACTTCATAATTTTTCCTCCTGTGATGTCAAAACACGTCCTCAATATTAACCTTATCTCCCTGTGAAGTCGGTTACTACTAGCAGTTCCTTTTTGAAGCAGGTAGACCGAGGCAGAGTCCTGAAGTGACTTGACTATGATCATGGAACAAATGAATAGGAGAGCCACAAACATAGAATAGATCTCTTTGTTTTAAGTCTCCTGCTGGAAGCACAATACCATACTACCTTCAGGCCACAGTCTGGTAAGTAGTCACTCGAGATTACAGGCAGAGTGGCAATGGGGAAAGCGCAGTGAACATGTATCACTGCTTTATTTATTACATAGTTTTTTAGTACTGTGTTCCTATTTAGGGACCCATGTTCACTGGGTTTCCCGAGTTTGATAGCAATGGGGAAAACCCAGTGAACACGAGTCCCTGAATAGGTACACAGTATTAGAAAACTATGTAATAAATAAAGCAGTTGGCCTCTAGGACTTAATGCTTCTTTTGCAGACCTAACAACTAAGATTCTAATGCCACATAAGTCAATCACAACCTAAAGAAATAAAGGGAAGTATCTTCAATCTCCAACTACACCAAGCTGCGGAAAAGGCAACTTCACAGAGTAAAGAAATATTAGCTGTATTGGCAAAAATATGACCGACAAATTAAATACTAAAACAATTTAAAAGTGATTGAAGAGAATATGACAACATATCACTGTGTAAAAAGGCAGACTTGTTAAGTTCCGAATCCTTGCACAAATCATAAGAAAACCTCATAGTGTTTCTGAAATTGCATTTACCTAACATGCAGTATTACTTAATAGCCAAATTCTAGTATTTCAAAATGGCATAATAGAAGCAGTCATCTTTTTTTGTAATTTAACATATTAAACAACATGCTAACCATTTTCATAAAGAGTTACATTTTTATTTTTTAGATTATTCACATTAGTGACTGCTTGTACTGTTTGGACAATATCCAAGTCTTTGTATAAACATGCATCTGCACAAACTTTCAGAATTTCCACTTGTTTAAAACACCCAGTCTCCAGGGATTAAGATCTGGACAATAGCCTGGATTTTTCTGCACTAGCAACCAAGTAACTCAAAATAAAAAGTTAACTGAGTTTTAGGAAATAGGAGACATGCATTCAAATCATACTAGGTATCAGGGATGGGACTTTCGGTTTTAACCGCAAGAGGCCAAAAGTGTCTCTTTAGGTTAAAACCGATAGATCTGAGAATTGGGCACGTCTGTTTCCAATTCTCGGATCTGTTCCCACTGAAGTCAATGGAAAAATCCTCCCAGTGACTTAAATGGTAAGAGAGGGAAACCTCCTTCAACCCCCCCAAACCCACTCCTGGTCTCGGAGGGTGGAGTGGGGAATTCATTACCCCAATGCCCCCATCCACTGGGGACCAGCTTTATCAAATCCCAGGGCCCCTGTACTTTACTTACTGTTATTGCCGGTCTGGTCTGGAGGGGGTGGGGGGTCATGACCACCAGCTAAGCTGCCAGCTGGGCCACCAGCTCTGCTACTAGTAGCCGGACCTTCTCTGCTGCTGACTGGTGTTGGGAGCCGGCTCCGCTACCGGGCCACTGGGCCTTCTCTGCTATAGGGCAGAAGAGAAGGCCTGGCTGCCGAGCCAGCTCCTGCCACGAGCCAGCAGCTAAGAAGGCCTGGCCACCAGAAGTGGAGCCAGCTCTTCTGCTGGGCAGCCAGGCCTTCTTTTCCTTCTTATAGGTCCAGAGCTTAAAGAAACATACTGCTGGATCAGCAGTGGCGCAGTGCACAAAAGCCACCGAGGCCATTCTGAGCATGTGCAGCCCTAATCCAAAATTGCACCAGCAACATTGGTGTAACACACCAACACTTCCATCACCATTTTGTATTAGGTCTGCACGTGCGCAGAATGGCCTCGGTGGCCATTTTGCACATGTGCAATGTGCCGTTGCAATCTGGCAGCGTTTTCTTCAAGCTTTAGACTTGTAAGAAAAAAGAAGGCCTGGCTGCCCGGCAGAGGAGCTGGCTCAGCTGCTGGCCCTCCTCTGCTGCTGGCTGGTGGCAGGAGCTGGCCCCGCAGCAGAGAAGGCCTTGCAGCCTGGCAGCAGAGCCAGCTCCTCGACACTGGTAGCAGAGCTGGTGGCCCAGTCGGTGGCTATGACCCCCACCCTCTGGACCGAACCGGCAACAGCAGTAAGTAAAGTACAGGAGGCCTGGGGGTTGGTAAAGCCGAGCCCCGGCAGGTGGGGGTAGGGACGTTAGGGGTAATGGATGAGGCCAGGAGGGGGGGGTGCCCAAGATTTTTTTTTGTGGACTCCCCTGTGTCTCGGGGGATTCTTTTTCCATTTCTCATTGACTACAATGGGAAAAAGGACACCGATAGATCCGATACCAATAGGAGATCCGAGACACAGGTGAGCCAAAACCAAAAGAAACCAATACAGATATTTTGCCTTGAGTCCCATCCCTACTAGGTGTACATAAAAGCTCAAAATTCCAAATAGAATTGTAATGAACAAGCTAGCCATTATGTTTTTGACAAAGTAGCAAGATCGTCTATTTTTTCTTAAATAGAAGAAAACCCTGTTAAAGCAGCATATTAAAAATGTCTCAAATGAGTGTAGAGAGAATCACGGAGTGAGTAGCCCTGGTCCTGAGAGACCAACCAAAGTCTCTTATTAGAGACTTATAAGTTAGTTAGTTAGTAATAACTAAAATTAAGCTAGAATGTAGACATAATAGTTCAACATTTCCCTCACCCAGTGTAGGACCTATTGACTGCCTCGAGGTATGGATGGCCTTTAGACCACCTCCAGGATGCTGCTTTTTGCTCCAGTCCACAAAGCAATGTGTGTGCCAGGCAGCACCAGGAGGTTACCAGGGTGGAGCAAAGAGCACTCCATGGGTCACAGAGTAGGCAGGCTGAGAGTGGAAGGGAATGGACCTGGCAGGCCCATCCAAGTGCTCTGCAGGTTGGATGGACAGGATCACTCCTTGCCCCCATACTGACAACCTAGTGCACTCTATCCCTCTGCCCTCGTGGTCCCAGTATGGCCCACCCTACGGGTCTCACCCCTAGCCACCCTCCCCTTCTACATTGGCCTGCCCAAGATTCCCACCCTGGCCTAATCAGTAACTAAACTACCATATCCTCTGCCACCAGAGGATATAATTAAAAGATGAATAGGTTATAATTAAAAGGTGAATTCCTCATTTCTTGATGAATGGAGGAGTGCCTTAGTAATCCGGAAGTGATTTGAAAAGACTTGTGTGATTATGCAAGATTTTCCATCTTCTTGGGTTGTTTTTTTTTTTGTTTTTTTTTTACACAACTGCAGGAGCAACAGCTTTAAGGGGCGGAAACCCCAAATATAATCCAACAGGGAGCATTAGCAACAATGCTCATGCAATCATTTCTCCTTGTCCTGAACAGAAGATTGGTATCTTATCCAAATTCAGCCTTCGATTTTTCATATTGGAAAATTCTACGTTAGCAAGCAGTGACAACGATAACAGACAAGGGTGAATCATTAGCTGACTCAGTTTCCTCTCTTAACAGGTATGTCACAAGGAATATTATTCACAAACTGGATTATGGCCTTGTGTGTGATTGTCTCATCTGCAGATGAATTCACTATCTCAACTGATATTTGATTTAATTTGACTATATTGCAGTTTGGGGTCACAGGGGTTAAATTTACATTATTTCAAAATGGGATCACACAGGCAAGTATTTGTAGGCAGAAATCCACTGCCAGGGCTGTTAAGCAGAATGTTCTTTTATTCTTGGCTTAGGAAAATTCAATGGTTTTGTTGCCAATTTGAACCAAGTCTCCTTTTTAGGATGCAAGGCCTTTGTAATCCTCAGTGTTAAAGGAGGAGGAAGAACTATAATGGATCACAACCTGAACATGAGTCAATGGTGTGAGGCTGTTGCAAAAAAAGTCAAGACATTTTTCCCTAGCAATGACCCCCATTTCCATGGCTGCTGCTCCCCTTTCTTGGCAGGAAAGGAGAGGAGCAGTGGTCAGTACGCAGCCCCTGCATTCCCCTCCCCCAGCCACGAACTGTGGCTACCCATTCTCAACTGCCTCTCAGGGGAGCAGGGCCATGGCACTATCTGCACTCCCCCCTCCCAGCCGGCTGTCAGCTGAGCATGGAGTGGTACTTGCTGCATCAGATGGAATAGAGATCACAGCCAGGGAAGGCTTCTTCCCTGGCCATGACCCACTTTCCATCTGAGTCAGCACCGAAGCTCCCCTCTCAGTTGAGTACTGACTGGCAGAGGGGAGCACAGATCATGCCCCTGAAAGCCTCTAGGGACTTCTAAGCTCTCCTCACCCAGCTGGCGGTAAGCAGAGAGGGGTGCACTAGCCGCACCTCAATGATGCAAGCAGACCCAGGACTACAGGGAACCCCAACAAGCAAGGCCTGGTGCCGTGGTTGCCCATTGCCCCGGTTTGGGCTGGGTTAACCTGCGCTGTGTGCTCTGCATTCCCCGTGATAACATGGCACAGGGCTGCTCCAGAACGAACATCTGTCTACCGTTCAGACAGATGGGTGAATCCAGGGTTGAAGGGGTCCAATGTGGGACAGTATCTTGTTTGTTTTCACCCATTATTTCATCTCACAGATCTTTGAACTGAGAAGGGAAACTGAATTTGATCAATGGTTCTCCTCTGAGTGTAACTGCTTAGACCCATGCATTTTTGTTCAGTTATAGCACTGCATACAACAAATACATACCAATGAATTAACCTGTTACCCTGAACCAGCCAAAGCATTTATATTTTCCTGTTATACTTTTGTATCTTCAACCAGATTGAGAAGAACCTCAATGCATTTAAAGGTTATTGAGCAACTTGTGCATTTAATTTTAGGTTAAAAAGTTTCCTCACAGCTGTTACAGAAGTTAGCAAGGAAACTGTAGCAGCTTAATTAACAGAAACAGATGAATTTCCTGTAGTCAAGATAGTTGATTATTCAAACTTGCTTAATTTTACCTCTATTTCTATTTTGTGCTGCCTCCTTTTGTTTTCATAAAACGGAAGTATAGAACAGTTTATAACATTGTATCTATCAAGGATGCAGCTGCCAAACAGGAATTTGTTTCATCAACATGGACTTCAATTTTTGTACACATAAGATATGTGATCTTCAGTTCTACTTAACATTTTACCAACCACTGGAAACATATTTGGGCAATTTCAAAATTTCTCAGAGTTTAAAAATCGTACTTTAAATAGTAATTATACGGCAACTTCAACTGATGTGGTAAGTTAATTTAGAGTTTGTTAGAATTCTTTATTTTAAAAATGAGGTGGAGAGAATGCATTTTCTTGTGCTCAACTAGTTCTTTAGATTGATTTTAAAATTAACTGAATATAGGAGGTGAAGCTGATGATGCAAGTGAAGCTGATGATGCAATTTTATTTAACACCTAAAAGAATACATCAAATGATAAAAGGGTACTCGTCTACATGTTGGAAACAATGGGTATTTTCAGACGTTACGAGATCACGGTGAATACCCACCTGTGGTCACCGTGTCTCGAACGTCTGTTTGGCGGCCGCCAGATGTTCTCCACGGTTATTACCCTCATGGGGTCAATTTGAACCACGCTTCCCGGGCTAGCCGGGGGAATGTCCCGGGAAGCGTGGTCAAAAAGATCCCCAGCGGGGACCAAAAAAAAGTAACGTCTGGCCGGTTGCCACGGCCCGGGATCCCCGGCGGGATCCCGGGCCATGGCGCTTCCGGCCCGACGCGGCGGCCGCATTGGCCCCGCCGCCCGCCCGTCTCCCCGGAGGGCGGGCGGCGGGGTGCGTGGAGGGGGCGTGGCCGTGCGGCTGCACGTTGCGTCGCGCGGCCCCGCCCCCTCCCACATTCCCCGCCGGGATCTCCCCGGCACGTCTGCTATGGCGTTACGGGGTGATCCCGGGGGGGAATGATTTCTGTGATTTCGGTACGGGGCCAAAGGGCCCCATAACGTCTGAAATCACCCAATGTGGCATGGAAAGTGATTATTTGCACAACTTGTGGTACTGCACAAAGAGAATTTTTTTGGCAGGAGGTCTGGGATAAAACACAAAGTTCAGCTAGCTTGACTATGCCTTTCACTCCTATACTTGCTTTATATGATATATATCCCAAAATTCCACTGATGGTCCAATACCAATGAACTTGTGACCAGCTGCTGCTAGCAGCACTATAACCAAGCCAAGAACATGTACCTGAGTTCCCGCATCCTCATCAATGTTGCATCCCTTGTCTCTCCCTCTCTTCCCCCTTCCCTGTGTTTAGATTGTAAGCTCTCGGGCAGGCACCGTGTCTATCTTATTCTCTGTAAAGCGCCAGGTACATCGCTGGCGCTATATAAAAGCTTATACTACTACTAATAATAATAGCTAAAAACTGGAAAAACTGATAAACCCCTAAGATAGGGGAATGGTATGGTATGTCTTTACCATGGAAAAGATTCTAGCTAAAATTAAAAATAAAGAATAGGATTCTGTAGTCAATTTGTTGCCCTGTCTACAAGTTACGAAAAAAAGAGGATGGAAGTACTAAGGGATCGAGCATACCTGTTTGAATAGGATGTAGGATAGACAAAATTGCCCTGGCAGCAACTGCTTGTTGTAAGAGGTCGTACCCAAGCAAAGCCACAAAGGTACTGGTGTTTACTATGTAAACAAAGAGTAGGATGCGGATGGGTCTGTCCTGGATTGTAACATGTTATTCCTGGTTCTATGTTTTGGTATGCTGTGCTTTGTATTTGTTTTGCATTATTAAACAACAGTTTTTAAAAATAACCAAATATATGAAGAGAATCTTGCTTTCTATAGTCATCCAAAATACAAAAATAGGAGTATATTGGTGTTCTCTAGTTTAAAAAATACAAATAAACCCTACTGAAATACTTATTTGTGAAAATATTTTTAAAGCTATAGTGGCAAACTTTAAAAAGCGGATAACTGTTTTTGGCCCTTGGAAGCATTTCTTTGGCATATCAGTTTCTTCTCCTTAAACTACCTTCAATTGATATAGACAGGCCATAAGCAAATATCCTTTGGTTATGTTTAAGACAATCTGTGGAAGGTTTAAAAATATAGTTTCACCAACTACTACTGACAGGGACTCCCCTTTGTCCAATCATAAGTCATAATCCAACAACTAAAATATTTGCAGAATCATTACAGTCTCTCATCAAACTGGGGAAAATATCTTTAAGGGTAGAATCTTAATTATTTTAAAATCAATGAGCCATTTCAGTAAAGAAATTTTTTTAAAAAAAAAATCAACTGAAGAGTGCAGTCTAGTTTACTTTTAAGCAAATACGTAGACTAAAATAGTAAGTTGTTAAGTTAAAACCACTATTCCAACAACATTTCATTGTTAGTAAGAACTGTCAGACTCTCTTACTAGACAATTTAGTCTCCGGCTGAACAGAATAGGAGTAAATATCAAATAAAAAGGTATATGGAGAAAGAAAAAACAAAACATATGCTGAATAATATACTCAAAGAATGATAATCAATAATCATGTTACTTTGCTTTATGGATCTGATATACCATAAGATAAATCAGCTGATCTGTAAGAAATCAAATTCATTTCCTAGCAGCAACAACAACATTTAAAAAAATCTTGGATGCTACCAGTTAATTGAAGATCTTTCCCCACATCAATCTCACATTTTTTTTAAACCACAAAACAAAGCCCAGGCACTCAGATTCCTCAGTTCTTAAAAAAAACACACACCACATAATAAGCCACGCTATCTGAAGGGCTTTTCTTGGTACACTTGAATAGCAAATGCAGCACAGTCCTGAAGAAACAAGTATTTTTGCATCTGAAAGGGTTTTTGCTGTGCTTCTGTCTGGTGTGCCCATACAACTACCAGATGCCCTTGTGGCACCACTCTGTGTACAGACTGCATTTCATGCTTTCTACCATGTGCATCTGGCACAGAGTCCATCCAATCCTGGACGACAATGACCTACCCTTAGTTATTTATGCCTGTGTTACCTACCTGGACCTACAACAATATGCTTTACCTAGGCATGAAACCATCAGTTTGAGGAAACTACAGCTGGCTCATAAATCAACAGCACATCTTCAGCAACGATGGCTACCAGGAGCACGTCACACCTGTTCTGATTTCTCTAAACAAGTTCTCAAGAACTAACAAATCAAGTTCATGATCACAGTCCTCTTCAAGACACTCAATGGTTCAGTGCCAGGGCATGTAAAAAATTACCGAAAGCTTTGGCAGGACAATTGAAGATGACAACTTTACTTCTCTGTCGCCATGAAACTATCTTTTTACACCAAGCGTGAAGTATCTGAAAATTACATCCTGCTTGTATTGCACAATACAGAAGAAGAAAAATTGAGATTGTTTAAAAAGTTATCTAATTTATCTAATACATGCCCTAGATATATAGTATTTCAGAATGAAAGCAAGGCATACTGACTGAATGGTTATGGGCACTGTACTACATCTATGTCTGATGACTGCAGATTAAAGTCCTGCTCGATATCTCAGTGTACAGTTGCCTCCAGTCCACCCAGCTATGAACAAATACCTGATTTATTGAGTTCAGGAAGTCAAAGGTGATCTGGCACGGTGTTGGCTATGTCACTCTCTAGTGCACTGTAAACCACAGAAACAGGTGTGCTTTAATCATGCCAGACAGATGAATTTCATAGCTCAAGATGGACTGACTTTTGCGAATGAGTGGACAAGAAATTTCTGTACACAGAACTTAAATAAATGAAGTGGCTAACTAGAAATCTGCTCTGTTGTATATTAACTTAAGATTCTTGAACATGAAT
This sequence comes from Sphenodon punctatus, assembly GCA_003113815.1. Classification (NCBI taxonomy): domain Eukaryota; kingdom Metazoa; phylum Chordata; class Lepidosauria; order Sphenodontia; family Sphenodontidae; genus Sphenodon; species Sphenodon punctatus. Next base: position 1,550,622 of record QEPC01015038.1, read on the forward strand.
AAAAGATTCTTGAACAATAATTCCTTTATTAGTTATAGTTTACAAACTATGCTAAAATACCTTTACAACTTCACAATTCAATCTTAGTGCTTCAATTATATTACATTAAACCGTTAGATAAAAGCTAATATTACTGATAGGCCCATATAGCAATTGATTGTGTGCTGTTATGCCACAACATTCAGAATCACTGCAACCATTCTGAGGGAAGGGAAAAGTGATGGGCGATAGCAGGCATATAGATAATACTGTTTAAAAATAATCAACTAAATCTTTGGCTGCACTTTGCTAGTCAGGATGTACTTTTTGACAAAATATAGGAAGCTAGTGCCTCAGAACTGCCCTTCCTGCATGGTAAACCTGTCTGTCCATAGTTTCTTTGTAAAAGCAATGGCCATCATGCCGGAGGCAAACTCCCTGGCCGGAAGACTACAGAAGCAGTAAGGGAGGCTCGAACTTCAGAGATCAAGCAGTGGGTAAAAATATAAGTGACGCCGGGCTGCCGTGTCCTAGGCCAACTCAGGACAGCCAGCCTGGGCGGACATAGTGACATCAGGCCGGGGTACAAAATAAACATGCACCCGGCCGGGCCAACAGTCACACAGCCCAGGGGTAGGCAGAACAGTGAACATGCAGCCAGCCCTCCACGCCCCTGCTCTGGACCCAGACTTGACGGGCAGTCATGCCAGCCAACTGACGGCTAGCCGTGGCCTGCCTGTCATGGCAGACTCAGCCCAAGCCAGCAGACCGGCCTGGGAACAAACGTGCAGTCCACTTTGGCCTGATCAGGCAGACCCTAGCCCGGACTTTGAAAACCTCCGAGGTCAGAGCCTAGGCTAGCCGCAAACACAATCCATGATACCCAAGGTCAACATCTGGCAGCACCTGCCACATGTATAGGCTGAATCCATATCCATGCGTATCACAGCAGGCCAAACCGGTCCACAGTCACATTTGTTTTTACCCACTGTCACAAAAATGAGGGTTAGTGGCACAGAAAAACAGAGGCACTAGCTGGTGAAGGAGTTAGACCAAGGGCATTTTTAGACGAGACAAAAAAATGCAGCTGATCCTTTAATCAGCCGCCTTACTTTGTTCTCGTCTAAATGCTTCACCCGGTTTGCAGCCGTGTCCTTCCGGTTTGTCTACATGCTTCAAGCCGTTTGCAGCCGCGACTTTTGCGCGTCAGACCGGCCCGGCAATCCCTCCCCCTCAAATCCGCATCAGCGAGCTGCCGTCACGGTAGTGAGACGGCAGGTAGTGAGACAGCTTTTGCACTGCTCGTTTAAAAGTGCCCCAAGTCCTGGGATTGGAAAGGAGATGCAAGAAACAGGAATGCAGACCCAAGTTAGAAAAGGTTAACTGGCTCAAGTTCAAGTCAAGGGGGAAACAGTGCTCAAGATAGGGCTGCTAGATAGGACTGTAACAATGAGAGAGGCACTAGTCTGAGTGGCATAATCCCAACCTCTAAGTCCTGATCTTGAGCCAGTGTGCTCTAGCAGCTGCCAAATGCAAAAGGACTGCCAGGCAGGGTTTGCATCTCCACTGCAACTCTGTTCCCACAGGTCACTGGCCTGGGGTGGGTGTGCTGCCAGCCCTGTGGCATGCCTGCCCTCACTAACGTGAGGGATCACACTTTAAAGATCTAGAGGTACTGACATTCTCCTTCAGATGAAGAAATATGAAATGATAGCATTGGTGATGTAAAATAAAAACAAATCATCAGGAAGCAGTTTCGATGACGCCTCTTCTTTTGTTATTCCACTGTATGCAGGGATCCATCTGTGCATTTGTGTGCATACAGGGGAACGGTCCCTCTCAGGGCATGCTGTTTTGGAACCCTTGTTACTTATTCTCCAAATACAAAAAATGTACACTCCTTACGCAGGCTATCTTCAACTTTCTGTAGGCAATGAAAGAATACAGCCATTTGTGATCTAACGTTTAGAGGAGACTCTCTAACCTATAACCACATATGCCAGAGGACAAATTTCTGCAGTATGCCCAAAGCCCAGAACTCTCATTACTCGCTCATCATTTCTTCAAAGCACAGATTAAGATTTTTCCATTTTTCCCAAACTAAACATTCCTAAGGGCTTTCTGCGACTCTAAGATTTAGAACATTTCCAAGACTTTGGATCCTGCTTTTTACAATGAATTCTAAGGACTTAGTGCTCATACTTTCATTGGATACTGTGAACTCATGGAATGCACAGCTACCACAATGACAATGTGTGCAGCCACAAGAGATGCCTACTGTGCCTTGGGCAGCCTTACCACATGGTACAATGCATTGTGTCCACAGAAAAAACCCAAGGACATAGCACCCAGCACCAGCAGCCTTACCCAAAATCAGATAAGGCTGCCCATGGTGTGGCAGCTCGTCTGGTCTGCCTGACCATGCTATAAGATCCGCTGCGGGTATTTGAGCAGTGGCCGCTCACTCCAATCTCGTGCGGCCACATCACGGCCAGGAGTGGGATAGTGGCCGAGGCAGGGGAGGGAGGTGGGGCAGGACTGGATGCCTACTCATGTGGCTGGTGCCTCGGCCTGCCCCACAACAGAAAGTCTGAAAGCAGCACGTCTGGCTTCCCTGTGTATGGGGGGCAGGTGGGGGAGCGCGACCATTTGCCCTACTCCCTGCACTGGCCCTGCAGTGTGGTGACTGCGCTTGTCTGCCATGGAGCTGCACGGAGATAGGACCCTCCACAAGTTGTGTGGCTGCACCCAATGCTGTGTCATTTAGGAGTTATCCGATCTGCTCTGAGGTAGCTACAGGCCAAGCTGCAAGTGGAGAGTGCATTAAGTATTAGGAGTACTGAGGAGAAGTGGCCTAGTAACAGCTAGCCAAGAAAACCAGATTTGAGTCTCTGAGAAGTCTCTCCACCCTAAGAATAGTCAGTATTGCCAAACCTTCACAAATCACCACACAGTCTTATCAAAAGCCACAAGTAACTTAAAAGTCATGATATTTAAAATAGGTTTCCTTTGATTTGCCATCTGGTTTCCAAGTTAAGAGATTTATTTGTCTGGTCTCCAAGTCTTTAGAGTTCTCTCAAATAAATAAATAAAATAAACTTCAGTCCACGTTTCCAAGCACTTCCCCACAACCATGAGGACCAGAAAGTTTCTTTTAAAAATCTATACTTCATATCTCCAGAAGCAGATGTTTAAAGAACTCCAAATATTATGAGATTCACAGTAAAATGTGAAAGTTGTAATGAACCTAGGAACTGATAACTGCAGAAAGCTTTTGACTCCCTGGAGAGAACAAGGGTGTGGTTTGCATTTAACACGCATGCTAAGCAGACAAATTATTAGTGAGAAATTAACTCATTTGTCTGCAAAGAGGGAGGGAAAAAAGAGGATATATTTTCCCTGCATATCTTGACTACAGCTATGATATGGCCACTGTGATATGGCCAACTGTACAGTGGTCTGTCAGGATGAGAACACCAATTTTCATCCCCTCCAAAAGTATAGTTCTTAGCAGTGGGTGGATAACAAAGTCTTCCCCCTTTCAAGGTAACAATTGGGAGAAATAAGATGAATTGCACGGCTACATTTGTGAAAGATTTCAGATTCTCAACAGCTTAATTTCCCTTTGCCTGATTTGTGTAAAATAGTTTCATAATAACGATGAGGAAGAGCAGATGTATATCATGTGTCTAACCCGCCAATTTGCATACTACATTTGCTTTTTTTAAAAAGCACTTTTGAAATGAAGGTGTTACTGCTAGAAGAACTGATTTTTCCTAACACCAGTAATATAAAACCTGAATGAATACTTTGTTTTACTAGTAGAGGAGCGAGCTTGACAGTCGAAAAATGGCTGGCAGTAAAAAATGGTGTTCTCTATACACTATATTTTTAGGAAGCCATTCTTTCTTTTTAGGATAGCTAATATACATACTGTTGCAAAATACACAGCATACAAGAGAGGATTTTAAGGTCACTCTAGACATTTCAGGAAAGTGATCAGGATTTTAAGTACTTCTTGCTACCATCAGAAGCCCCTAATTTCCTGCAAAAAAATTAGATTCCCCCCCCACACACAAAGTTTTGATTTTAAGAAAGCGGGCCAAATAATTTTTTAAGCCTCCTGTTGAATCGTTTTCTATAGTGCCCTAATAAAAGCATAGGCAACTGTAACTAGTCTCACCCAAAAGACCAATCTGGGCACTAAAGATTTCACAACACAAGCTTGCACTAAGTAACCATTTCAGTTATCTAACTCGTACCATCTCTTCTCTGTTGAAGGGCTAGAAGAGGAGTGCTGTCTGCAGCCTGAAATCATTCAAAACACTTGAAAACATTAAAAGGGAACAAAATTAACCTTGATAACTAGTGCCTACTGGCTAGTGCACCTCCACCCCCTCAAGCCCAAAATGAAGTAAATCTGACGCAAACAAGCCTCACTAGCCTGGGGAGCATGACTGAAGAGGTCCCACCCAAAATCCATTTCGAATGTATTAGCCTAACACCTAGAAAGCCTTTGGATAGAAAATAGCAGCACAGTTAGAAAGTGATCACTACTCCTATTAACATATTTGTCTTTCCTTTATCACCAACAATTCACTGCAGTAGCATATTTCTTCAGATAGCCTATAAAACACGTTAGTCTCAAGATGAAGCATGTAAAATCTGGGTTGGGCTTTTCCAAAAAACGTATTAACCATTAGGTTTTTTTCACACAGTTAATTCTACATCTCCACCCCACCCCAACTACTTATAACCTTCTCTCAGTCACTCCAGACTCTTCAAAAGTACACTATTTCACAAGATCCGACAGCAGAAAATAAGTATACACACATCTTTACATAGTCAAATAGGCTTCAAAGTTCTACCAATACAAATTTAAGATAAATAAGCACTTAGGTTTTGAACCTTCATTGCAAAAGAAAGAAAACAATGAATAAAATGTACAGTCCATATAAGGGGATATTTGAAAGACTATCACATTTTAAGAAAATAATAATTTCATCACCAATTGAAATGAAAAAGTCAGCGTTTACCAGGAATGAAGGGATCAATATTCCCAAGTCTTCTTTTGTCAAACTGTGTGCTGTATATTCAAGGGCATTATTCTATCCTTGCTGTTTGCAGATATAAGCACAGTTTCTCTCAAACACAGTACGGATGCCTTTAAAGAGAACCACACTAGTAGTGCAACCCATTCCAAATGTGGTGAATCTTGCATTTCTAGCAATCCTCACTCCACTGGCAGAATGTCTTCCTTTGCTCCATATGAAAATATTTCCTCTGTACCACCTTCATAAAGTCCAGCATACAGCACATCATTAGATTAAATGCCATCAGCTAATGTACTGCAAGCCTGCTTATTTAAAAATACAGACTGACAAATATCAGAAGAGAGCAAATAAAAGAGGGCGACAGAAAAATAAGATGACAGCTCACTGTGAAACTCTAACCGAACACTCCCACACTTGCTGTCGTTATAAAATGGAAATGAAAAAATTTCCTATGTAGATAATGAAACAGCTCCCCGACTCCTGTTCATCAAAGGTCTTCAGAACATATCAAAGATGAAAATAGACAGCAAAGATACTGCTGCAGTTTCTGCTGCCAGCCACAAAGAATCCTCGTCTGCTGCAAGAGAGAGCTCTCCCAGAATGCTTAGCATAGACTTCGTACTAGCAGACGTTTCTTTGCTTGACCTAAATATGCTTTTGGTTGTTTAATATTATATTTCAAAACCCATAAGGAACCAAACAGAAGGGGGGGGGGGGGGGGGGAGAAGAGAAAAAATGAGGGAAATCATTAGAGTACTGCTGCTATGGAAACACATTACACGTTACTGTAGAAGCCTACTTCAAACAAGCATATTTTCCTGAACTGGTAATAGCTTGCTGATAGCAAACCACAAGGGAGCAGAAGATTGACACAACAATCTCTTCTTTTCTCCTTCCACACATGAGGGAATGGTCGGTAAGTTTCCCTATATTAGTAACTGACTTTGTTTAGTCCTTCTTGTCTAACAGTCAAGAGTCATGCAAGAAAAAAATGGCTGAATGATTATCTAGTTCAGATTAACATCCACCTCTAACAAAAAGATATAGCATGAAATTTTAAACACCTACACAAATATGTTGGTTACATAATGGAGTAGATGCAAGTGCTGAGTTCTGACTCATGGTTTGTTATTACAGTCAGTGCTCAATTGTACAATCTGACTTGGAGCAATTCTTCATGAATGACCAACATAAAAACACACTGAACTGATACTTTTTTTAAAAAAAGGAATTTGTTATCAAGGTCTGTCTCTAAGCCTTACAAGGTATGGCTCCGGATGGCAGCAATCCAGGAACCCTACTAGCAGATAGCAGATAGCTGTGAGCCATTAAGGGAAGCTGCTACTCAGCTGGGAAGACAGATATAAGGTTGAGCAAGGAGTTCAAGATGAACGCCACCAGAGAAGCTCAAAGAGCAAAGACGGCCATTCCTTCACACCAGGGAAGTATCTAGGATAGGCCTGGAGAAAAATGTTGTATAAGAAGGAGAGAGTCTTGAGGAACCTCCAGGCTAAGCAATTTTCAGTGCCTGATGGAGAAGGCTGCACATGGATATAATCAAGATCAAGCCAGATTCTGAAGAGAGAGACTTGCATGTCATAGGTGTGGTAAAACCAATGCTAAGAAGTTGTGGCAGAAATTTAGTGAGTGGATCACTTAATATTCTTACATATATTTTTTGACAATTTCATCAGTAGAAAATGTAACGGTGCGATTAACACCATTTAAAAGTAGTATCTATGTAAACTTGTGTAATCTTCAAAATTATTGTAGATTTCAAAAAATCAAGATTATTCATTGGGTCTGCTTAAGGAAAGAATCTATGCATAACAGAGAATGCAAAAATCTATCCAAGAACTCCTTCATCAACTTCAGTCTCAGCATCTCTTAGGAGAAAAATCATTTTTAATTTAAAGACTTCTAGTGTTAGATAATATACCTTGTTCCTAAATAAAGTTGTTCCAATGATTTATTAAAAGTTTTAATCTATGCCTAGCTTCAGTTTCCATCCATTCATCATGCTTTTGCTTGCTACATTAAAGAACTATCTAGCTGCGCCTCTATACCTAGGTACTTGTGTACATTCAGAAATGACTCAATCTACACTAGTTTATTCAAAAATCTTAGAACTGGAAGGTACCTCAAGGCATGACCTAGTCCTAGAACAGAATCCTAGAGTTGGAAATGACCTCTGAGGTCTTCTAGACAAACCACTGCTTTGATGCAGAAAGTCCACAACATCCAGCAAATGACTGTCCAGTCTCTGTTTGAAATCCAGAGGATACTTTCAAAAAACCTCTCTTTAATATCAGTATTGTTTGTTTGGTTTTTTAAATTGGGGATACAAGAACTGGCTATAGTAATCTAGAAATGGTTTTGCTAATGCTGAACACAAATATAGCACTCCTCCTCCTGCTCAATATTCTCTTTATACAGCATCACAGTGGGGCCTTGCATTCCCACAATGCAACCCAATAATCTTCAGCTATGCATCTTGTGTGACCTACATTCTTTTTGTTCCTTGATGCACTTTGTGGGGTTGTACTACAATTAGTGTTGCTCAAATGAGTTCATCTAACTGATCCAGAATCCTCAGAACAGGCCACTTGTCCTTGCTGCCATTTACCACATCACCTGTTATTTGTCACCTGCAAACTTTACCAACAATGGTTCCATTTTCTGCCGATCACCAAGAATACAGCACACTGAATACCACTGGGCCAAAAACAAATTCCTACAAGACCAACAAAACCTGTATGGGTGGACAATTCCCCTATTTACAGTTACTTTTTGAGACTGAATAGATAATCTAGCACAGTGGTTCTGAACCTGTGATCTGCAGACCCCCGGGGGTCCACAGAGCACATCTGGGGGGGGGGGGGGGGGG
>QEPC01015038.1:1559200-1582044 GCA_003113815.1 Sphenodon punctatus
ATCAGTTTTCTCATATCTTCATGTTGTGATGACTTGTTCTCCAGTGTACATATGATTGGCGTCCATACTTTTGTAAAATCCGCTTCCTTGTTGTGTATCTTGGCTTGTAACTTCTCCAAGCTGAAGAGATACCATAATCTCTGAATCCATTCCCCTTCTGACAGCTCTTCATCTGATTTCCAGTGCTTGGCTATTATGTTCAGCGCTGCCAAGAATAAGGTCTTTATCGAGCTCTGATGCTCTTTGATCTTTATTCCCATTGGGAGTAGACCTAGCAAAGCTATTTCTGGCCTAAAAGGAATCAACTCTCCAGTCATTTCGTTAGCTATTTTCCATATTTTCCCCCAAAACCAGTTTACCCTGCTGCATCCCCACCAGCAATGAACATAATCTGCCTGCTCCCCACATCCTTTCCAGCAAGTTCCTTTTTCTCCTGTACCCATGTATTTTAACCTCATTGGGGTCAGATAAAACCTTGTTATTAGTTTTATTTGTATTTCCTTAACCTCCATTGTGGAAGCACAGTTATGCATGTGTCCCCAGATCCTTTTTTCCTCCACTTCTCCTATACTCAAGGTAAGATTTGTGATTTTTATGAAACACTATTCAACAAAACCCGTTTTCCATAAAACCATGTTGATTTGTATTAATTATACAGCCATCCTTTAAATAAGAGGCAGGCAACCTTTTCCCTCCCACAGACCACTTTGAAAATTAGTACCAGCTCTGCAGGCCAGATAGAAGTTGAGGACGAGGGTCTTAAGGGGTGTGCTCTGGATGGCAGAAGGAAGGTGAGGGTCTGGATTGTGAACCTTTGCCTTGAATTCTGCCCTTTAGTGCATGTTTTCCTTCTCCACTCCCTTCACCCGAGTGTAGGAAAACAAAACACCTTCACCTGTTCTGTTTCTCACACTTTCTGCATCTCACATCAGCCTTTCCATAATTTTGCCCAGGATTAAAGTTTGATGGTAGGGATTGGATCCGTGGGACAGATCCAATAATCTGAAAAGAGACCAGACAGAACAGCTGGAGATCACATTTTGTCCACAGAGGTTCCCAACTCGCACTTTTAGTCTTCACTTACTGCATCTCACATCAGCCTTTCCATAATTTTGCCCAGGATTAAGGTCAGTTTAACTGGCATATAGTAGTTCAGGCTTGCAACACTACAGAGATTTGAAAGAAATATGAAGTGATATCAGATCAAATGCTAATGATCACTCTTGGGAAAAGGTGTAATTCATATGGAGGCCAGGAAACGGCTCAGAGACAGTAAAAAAAATGATAAAAATACACCACATTTAATAACTTGTTTGAACGTTGCAGGCAGAGTCCTGCTGTGCTCCTTCGATTCTCTGAGGCTAGTTTCTCTGGAATCACTTCACAAAAGATGGACAAGAGTAATTATCCTCATTTGGCAGATGAGTAAACAGAAGGGTAGACAGTTAAATGCCAAAAATCACAAGTAACAGATATTCACATGAATACCAAGCACTGTGGATACTAGAAATGTAGCCGTGTTAGTCTATAGTTATAACAAGAAGAGAGAATCCAGTGGCACTTTAAAGACTAACAAATATTTTTTAGTGCATGAGCTTTCGTCAGCACAAGTGGACTTCCTCAGAAGCTCTGTGAACACAGAGGACTATCAGTTCTAGGGTCCATCTTCAGTGGCCCCTTTGACAGCAGGAACAGTTCATATTCTTTTTGGCTTCTGCAGTTGAAGTTAAGCAGAGAAACTACAGCAACAGCTTTGGGTCATAATTTCCTACTGGGAAACCTGTAACAGGATGTTAGAATATTTATTTGTTCTACGAAAGAAGAAATTCTTGCCCACTAGCTCCATCCTGTGAGGTGCACAGGACCCTGGGAACAAAGCATACATACACTTTACTATAGTTTGCTGATGCAAGGAAAAACAGTGTTTCCTTTTCCTGATTTATAACAATACTTAATGTGGAAGGGGGCGGGGGGGAAGCAAAGCATATCAAGAGAGTCCATACACAAAAGTTAGTCGAGCAAAAAAAAAATAATTAAGCAAAGCTACATCAAGGGATCAGAACTAGATTGTCAATGCAAAATCCTTTGCTGACTGAAGCTACTGCTTATCTCAGGAAAAGAGAGAAAAAACCCCACTATTTTTATGGACTAGTGTTGACAGATGAGGTATTTGAAACAATATTAAACATGAAATACCATCACCCAAACACACTCTGGAGTGGGAGAGAGAGTCTGACAGGCAGGTGAGGCAAGACTGCTTTCAAGCCATGTGCAGACGGATTTCTGACAGGCACGGTGCCATCTGTTTTCTGTAGTTACTGCAAGGAGTCTCAGCACGCTCATTGTCCTGCAAAACTCTGCGAGAGTTGCCTGGGCTTAAAATTTCTGTATGGAGTATGTCATTTCCTTCATCACATCCTGCACTGCAACAAGGAGATACTTGGCACTCAACTTTTGTCTATGTAACTACTCAGTTTTTCAGGATCCCATCTCCATTATTATTATTATTTATAATTATTATCAAACATTTATATAGCGCCAGCAGTGTACCTGGCACTTTACAAAGTAATAAAATAGACACGGTCCCTGCCCCTAGGGCTTACAATCTGAGAGACAGGAGCTGGGGGAGAGACTTAGGAAGGGGAACAGAGGGAGAGACAAGGGGTCTAACATTCATGAAGATGCGAGGTCTCAAGTGCACGTACTTGGCTTGGTTACAATGAGAATGACAGCAGGCAGGTCCATGTTGCAAGGAAAAGGGTAAACAGATCGTAGGTATAGGAATAGTGGCTCAGCAGGATAAAGAGTCAGACAGAGCAGAGCGAAAGAGGTGAGTTTTAAGGAGAGATTTGAAGGTATGAAGGGAGGGTGCAAGGCGGATGTGGACAGGGAGGGAGTTCCAGGCATGGGGGGCAGCAAGTGAGAAGGGACGAAGGCGCTTAGGGGAGCAGGGATATCTCCATATCTGACACATCAGCTTGTCGCATGGCAACTTGTCCCGTTGCATGAAAACAGGTTCTACTTCACCAAGTAGCACTTCATTCATTGGGATTCTATGATCTCCTTATTTTATTTCAATTCAAATGAGTATCAATCTTCTTAATTTAAAAAGTGGCACAACTAGAACTCATTGTACTGAAAACAGGTTTGCCCTCAGAAAAGGGACAGTGCAGGTCAGACATTCTGGGGGTAACACTCCAAATCTTGCTTCCTCCCAAATTTTTCTGTGAAATTGCGAAGGCAGACCACTAAGTCACAGGCTTGCATATTCGCACAGCAGTGTCCACTGAGCACAGAACTGGGTTATCACCATAAGCCCAATTTCATAATTGGGATGGATCACAGTTCTAGACTAACAGTCACTGTGGTAGGAAGCAGGACCAGCTGTTACTTCTCTTTCTGGGCTTGAAAATTAAAACAGCAGTTTTAAATCAGTTGATCCACAAGTATATATAAAAGATATGGGTGCATATGCAGGAATTAGATCAAAGCTAAAAAGAAGATGGGACTCATTCATGTGCTTTCTCCTAGCCTTCATGCTAGTATGGTCTATTACGCCAACGTACAAGTACTGAGAGGAGCAGCAAGACCATCTAGAATTGAATTAGGCAAGGAAAGTCAGCCACAAGATGGGGACAGAGGTCTACAAGACGGATGGTGCACAGACCTGCCGGAAGCCCCTTGGGGAGCTCTTAAAGGACAAACATGAAATAGGAACACCACGTTCACTCAAAGCACAACAAGCCCCCCTTGCAATGTAGGAGAGAAGAGCCAATGCTACAGAGGAAAGCAGTTTGGACGGCAGCTTCCAGTATGTCCTGCCCAGTAATATGCCACAGGCAGGGACCGCGTCTATTTTTATGTTCTGTACAGCGCCAGGCACATGGCTGGCGCTATACAAATGCTTATAATTATAATAAATAATAATAGTATGCACCTCCGTTGTTGCCTGTGACAGTCAGCAGCTGCACTTTCTCTTGGGCAGGATGGGGTTACTATCTGCCACAGCTTCATATTTCCATGGTGTCTGGGGTTGTGTGTCATGGTAGATGGCAGGCTGGGGCAGAGGGTGCTGCCAAGTAAGGGCGGGGGGAAATGACCACCCGTACAAATTGTTTGCATGGCCAGTCCATAGTGCAGGGAGTGTGTAGAGTCTGAGTGAGCGCAATGGCCACCCAGGGAGCCACCCATTGGAATCCGTCTCCACTCACTCCATGTGCGGGCGCTCCACTGCTGTGCCACTTGGTGGCCACAAACACATGCACACCCTCAAGGCTTGTTCATTTAAAAAAACACCCTATGGTCCCTTGCAAGTGGTACAGGCAGGGCTGTCTATGTTCCCATACTCCTCACCCCACAGGTTCTAGAACTAGATTTCATTAATACATCTAGTCCACAGTAAAAACAGAGGTCTGGTTATATTGTGCTGTGTGTTTTAGGCTGTTTTTCCATTACAGCTCACCACAATGACAAGACACTATTTATACTTTAGTTTCTCAGACATTTAACTGAACAGGTGCATTCAAATGCAATCCCTTTCAGGAATGCAACTCCAACAGTTCATGTGTACTTATAGGACATCAGTAAAAGGCATCAGCAAGAGTGCACGTGAACCTTAACTACCAAAATGGTCTTCATTTGTATGGAAATCCAGAGGAAGTTTGCAAAACTGGAATGTCATAAATCCAATAGCCAAAGTATTTTTAAAATTTGTAAAAACAACAAGAAGTTAAATAAAGTTTAATATATAAAAACATGAATTAGGGTATTCCGTTATGAAGAGAACGCAATGAAATCCACTAGGATTACAACCAGGCAGGTTTAGTTTACCTAGAAAATGTTTAGTTACATTAGAAATGAGCACTACAGAAAAAAAAAATCAGATTGATAAAAAGCACTGATAGCTAATCTTAACTGATTAATGCAAAAGTCATCATTCTTTCCATTTATGTGAAGTCTAAAATATTATGCAGTAACCTACAAAAGCAGAATGAAATATTTTTTAAGTAGTTTATTTTTTTAAAGGTAATTAGAATTGTAAAATAAAACAGGCAAGAATACTGTACATTTTACATTGCTTGTTTCTGTTTCTAACAGCAGGTTGTGGCCTCTCCTTCCTATCTACTCAATGGAGAAAAATTATATCTAAACAGAATTGTGGCTTATTAAAAAAAAAATGTAAGTTGAAGATTCACATGATTTATCTTCCCTTGGTGCATCCTATTCAACATATTTAATATTGATATTTAATTACATTTTCAGTCACAACTACCAGGAAACTCATGATTTCTGTGCGTTACCAGGAAAGTATGCACTAGCAGCTCAGGGTTGACTGTAGATACAGGAGTTTTAAAATAGAAGCAGCATCCTATAGCACTTGAAATATCTACCCACAGCTGTCCACTGTAGAACAAATGGACCTTCTATATACTAAACAAGCAACACAAAAAGAGTCTTCAGAGCAGGACACTTTTGTTTCAAAGTATAGAATTTCTTATCCTAAAATATGCTCAATCAACATACCCCATCTAGTGGCTGAATTACATTCATTTAAAAAAAACCAAAAAAAACCCTGCAGACTACTATAGGTGTACTCTGTCTTCACTGAGAATTATGTTTTTATAAGAACAAAGAGTGTCCTATTGGCACTTTCTAAAAGCTGTATAGAACAAATGTGCATCTGAATTATGAGGTAACAATTCAGAGTTTTCTGAGAAGCTATAAAACCAAGTCTTAAGTTAGACTTTATGTAGCCACCACAATGTCCAAATATATGTTGGCTTTATAACTGTAATATTAGTGACACTAGAACTTGGAAAGAAGCCCAATGTTGCCTTTCTTCTTCAGTACATACTAACACAGCAATGAATATGTGGTGATTTTCCCAACTCCCCAAATATCTATTTACACAGTTTAATAAAACGTACTTACAAAATCCTAAAAACCTATTCCCCCTGCCACGACTAAGACTACTTTCAGACATTTCCCTCCCCCACGCAGTCAGGATATGCGCAAAGGGGGGGAATGTGCAGCCAGACTACGCGTGGGGATCGGCGGGTCTGAAAGCCCCCCTACGCGGCTTTGCCGGCAGATGTGCGCACAGATGCAGAGCTCAATTTCCTACTCTGCATCCATGCGCATGTCTGGTGGCAAAGTCGCACGGGGGAGCTTTCAGACCGGCCTATCCCCACGCATATTCTGGTTGCACGTTCCCCCCCGCAGCCAGGATACACGCAGAGGGGGAAATGTCTGAAGTGGCCTAAGTAGAACAAACTAAAAATGTTTTGAGGGATGACACCTGAAACATCACTACAGCATACCTTTTGTGATCTAAGTCCCTGGTTCATTGTAGCAAAATAGGTAATAATTTTAAAATGGACATAAAAGGTCTATAAATGAGGAAGAAAGGAAGCCACCAGATTTTTAATCAATCAGAAGTCTACTGTAATAGAAGGCATTCTAGCAAGGATGCACTGTAGTAAGTAACAAATACCTGTTAAACATTTCCAGTTACAAAATATTTAATTAAGGAATGAGGATTGTTCAAAGGTCGTCACTCGTGACTAAACATCCAGATACAAAAGATAAACCCACACCACACCTACTCAACACAATGATGAAGGAAGCTAGAGAACACAGGGCCTGAAAAGTCAGGTGATTCATGAGTACCAAGAGCTGTGCTACCCTTGCCAGACACTACAGATGTACATAGAATTATACATGTATTTGCATTTTTAACTTTATCAAGAAGGTCTGGAAAGCGAGTTGCAGACAAAGTGAGTGGCTGGGGAAAGGGGGAGGGGGGGAGGAGGAGACATGATTCCATTCTGTTGTCTAAGTCAACACCAAGTTCAGAAGAAACAAGGTTGTCAGATCCAGATTCCCAAAATTAGATACTGGGTGGGTATAATTCGGTTCTCATTGGAATCAATCACTCAGTTCCCATAGATTAACTGGCAAGGATTACAGCCATTACGCACACTTGTTTAGATTTGCATCACACCCTATAAAGAGGGCTCAGGAGAGGCAATACCACACAAAAAGCAACTTATAAAATATATAAATGCCCATTGATCGGACAACTCCTAGGCGTCCACTCCCCCGACATCAGCACCGCAGGCCCCCATGGTTTGTGGAAGGCCTGCAGCAGCTGAAGCAGAAAGGGTGGTGGTAGGAGCAATGGTGGCAGCGGCCTCACGCTGAAGCAGATAGATTATGACCAGAGCCAGTTTACAGGCCTATGCCGTGGCTGTCAGGGCAGCAAAAAAAGGAATTATTTGCTACCCAGATAGCATCTGCGAAGTCTCATCCAGTGGAACTTTTCCAGGTGGTGAGGCGGTTGGTCAGTCCAGCTTCCCTCTGGCTGGAACTGGAATCTTCCAGTGCCCGATGTGACATGTTTGTTGATTACTTCACAAATAAAAATTGTTCGATTCACCATGACTTCAACTCTGCATTTACGACAAATAGGAGAACCAGACATTATGGAGCCCCGTCTCGTCTGGCTTTGTGGGATGTTTCAGTGCGTGACACCCGCTGTTGCGGAGGATGTTGTGGGGGCTATTAGAGCCATGTTTTGTGAACTTGATCCATGCCAATCCTGGCTGGTCAAGGCCAGCTGGGAGATGTTGGGGCTGTTGCTGGCGGGTGTGGCCAATGCCTCTCTTTGGAGGGCAGGGTCCTGCACTGCCTCAAGGAGGCAGTGGTACAGCCCCTGCTCAAAAAGCCACCACTTTATGTTGACTCTCCCACCAGTTATTAGCCTGTCTCTAGCCTTCCCTTTCTATTATTATTTAGTAGTAGTAGTAGTAGTAGTAGTAGTAGTAGTAGTAGTAAGCATTTATATAGCACAAGCAACGTACCTGGTGCTTTACAAAGTAATGGAATAGACACGGTCACTTCCCTAGGGCTTACAATCTGGGAGATGGGGGAGGGGGGAGACGAAGGAAGGGGAACAGATGGAGAGGGAAGGGGTGTAATATTCACAAAGATGTAATGTCCCAGGTGCATGTGCTTGGCTTGGCTACACCTTTCTAGGGAAGGTTATTGAGCAGGTTGTGGCTCAGCAGCTGCAGAAGCATCAAAACCGCACTGGTTTTCTCGATCCTTTGCTGTCCAACTTTTGTCCAGGTTACGACACCAAGACCGCACTTTATAGATTTATACTCTTTATGCTCCATTTATAGATTTAAAATCAGCGCTCGACACAATAGAGATTTACTTTGGGATAAATTGAAGACAACAAACAGATAAAACACTTTCATTCTTAGTTCAAAGATTATATCAAAATACAACCACTGGAGTCAGGATCTCACAGGCAGGGAATTGATCAGATTATATTCCAACAACTAAAAGGAGTTAAGCAGAGTTGTGTACTAGCACTGTTCCTCTTTTTAAAAATTAATGTTATCACAAAACTTAAGGGGAATGCTTTCCACCCAGTGGGTATTTGTAGGATGAAATTAAGCATATTACTTTATGCAGATATGGTTTTATTATCTACAGAAATTGGCATGAGAAGATTAACAACATCTTTGGGAACATTTTGTATGGAAAATCATTTACAAACTATGAAAAATCTAAAGTTATTATTTTTGCCAAGAGATGGGTGAATAAACCATGGAATTTAGACTCTGTTCCATTGGAACAGGTTAAAACCTACAGGTATTTGGGTGTGATGTTCTCATACAGTGGTTCTTGGACGGAACACTAAAATTCTCTCAGGATGAAACTTATGGGGTTTTAAAGTTTTGGCGGACAGCCGGTGGCAGGCTCCCTCAGCCAGCCCTGAAACACTTGGTGTTTAAATTTACTCCCTCAAGCACTTTTGGGGGCTGAGAATTGGGGGTTTTTGGTTAAATTAGAAATATTTCAAAAATTGACTAATTAGAAAATTAGGGGTGCCACCCTGCACATCCTTATGCTTGCTTAGAGCAGAAATTGGGGTTTTGCCCGTTGAAATGAGGACTGTGTTGAGGTCAGCTTTATACTAGTCACAGATTACGGCAATGCCCAGTGGAAGGTTGCCAAAGCTATGCTGGTCTGAAATGATGTTTTCAGACCATAAATATTTGTGGAAGGAGAATAGGTTTCAACTGGTTAATGGAATAGGTTTTTCTTTGTCCTTCCTTGGTGAATATTCAAGAGGAAAAGTAAAGGAGTTTATTTTGGTAAGACTCACGGATGTCTATAGACAAAGATCTAGAGGTCAAGCTGAAAGTCAGCACCTTAGTATGGATTAATATAAACAGCACCTGATGGAGTATTATTTAGGGTTCCTTACAGATTTTACATTACAAAAAGCCCTTACACTTCTCCATTTTCAACTGATGCCCACAACAGTTCTTGAGGGTAGATAACACAACGTCCCTCATGACTTGCGCTTCTGCATATGTGGCACTAAGAACCTTCAGGATCTCGTGTCCACTATCACTAAATCTGAGACTAAAATTGCTTCGGTCTTTATTACGTGGTAGATCTTACTGGGATGATCAACATAAATTGCTTTATTTATCTAATCCAGATGATTGGCAAATCTTGCCCATGCGTTAATGGTGCACCGACACAGGAATGATGATTAACTTTAGGATTAAAACCTAAAGATGTATTACTACAGATGGTTTAAATGTATAAAAGATGCCCAGCCCATATAACTCAGAACGGCGTTGCTAAAGTTGCAGGGGTCAAGTGTCGCCAGCTCAAGCCTCATTAAGGGCAAGGCTATTTTTAATATTCTTTTCTAAAAATGCCCAGAATTAAAACTGTTGGAAGTGTATATTTACAGGTTATTGATTTGTATATTATATTGGAAAATATATGTTTTAAATGGACCTCCCACGATAATCGGGAATTGTACACGTGGTGATGTTATATTGCAAAGACCAAATGGTCAAGTCAATAAAGTAATTTATTTATTTAACAACTTGTATCCCACTCCCCCCAGCCCTACGGCAGCTCACAAAACTTTTAAAACAATATATAAAAATACATAGAAGGGTTACTAAAACAATAAAAACAACAACGAAGAGGTAAAACCACTGGCAAAAACCCCACCCTTATTCCCCCTGTCATGGAGGAACATAGGGTCACACATGTGTAACACGGGCCTACATGTAGACTACAAGTCTGGTAAATATGCAATGCAAAAGGTTCCACATGTATGTAATGTTACAATTGAGAACTGTAAAACTCAAATTAGGGCTGTAACACGTGACCAAGCTACAGGAAATGCAAAGAGATACAAAGAATGTGTATTTGAGAACACTTGCCAGACGGAACCCTGTGGAGATGCAAAACAACCTTCATGTTTGTCTTGGTTGCCTAGGTGTCACACTTCAGGTTTCCCCAAAGGCGGGAAACCCGACACAAAGAAGGACAAGGGTACTTAAGCCAGCTTGGCTATCGCTTGCCCAGAGTCATCTTGAACATCTACATACAAAAAGCTGCCAGCCAGCAAGGCTGAAAAGACATGAGGAGAGAGAGATGATTTCGCTCTCTAGCAACTTTAAGTCTGGAGACTCAGTCACTTATACCAAAGGGCTGAGAGGAACCAGAACTTATGGACCTTGGTATGGTAAGATGCTTATTTAGGAACTCAATCAGTATAGATCAGGAATGTGTTATATTTACCTTTGATTTCTAGTAACCACTCTGTATCAACCATCTTGCTTATGTAAAAACTTATCTTTATGAAGAAGTGTCTGTGTCTAACATTGGAACACAAGTGAGCAACAAGAGCCCTCAAGCTCTCGCGAACCCAGAGAGTAAAGAGTCTGTAAATGGGAAGGATCGGGCCCTTGAGTGACAAAGGATTTGTCCCTGTGGCAGATGTGAATTAGCCAGAGAAAGAAACTAATTCAAGTGGGCTGTGCACAAGGGAAACTGAGTCACTCAAATCCGGTAAAGTGGGGGTGCGGACCTCCAACCCGTGGCACCCCCCTCCCCCAAAGGCCCAGACGAACAACCAGGTCTTACAGGCACAGCCAAAGGCCAACCGGATGGGAGCCAGGGGAGCTTCCTCTGGGAGGGAATTCCACAGCCATGGTGCGGCCACCAAGAATGCTCTCTCCATCGTGGCCCCCCAGTTCACCCAGGGGACCTCCAAGAAGGCGCCTCCGGTAGACCATAGAGGTCGCTCCACAGCCCAGGGAGTGAGGCGGTCTCTCAGACGGATTGATTGATACCGCTGACCATGAGATGTTGGTGGCCCACTTACAGGACTATGCCTGGGTGGGCAGAACTGTTCTTGAACGGTTCCTCTCTTTCCTGGCCGGGAGAACTCAGCAGGTGGTACTCTGGGATTTTTCCTCATCTCCCCAGGACCTCTCGTGTGGAGTCCCGCAAGGTTCTACTCTGTCCCCTCTCTGTTCAACATGTATATGCAGCCACTGGGCGAGGCCGTGAAATGGTTTCAGGTGCAGTGTCATCAGTATGCTGACTGACACCCAGCTCTACCTCTCCTTTTCATCCAACCCAGAAGTCTCAGTGCTTACCCGGTGTTTGGCGGCTGTGGGGGATTGGATGAGGGCGAGTCGACTGAAGCTAAATCCTGACAAGACAGAGTTGATGCTGGTGGGGAGGGCGGTGGGTGTGACATCCCTCCTCATTGATGGAGTTTGTCCCCCACTGGTTTCCCAGGTTTGTAGTCTGGGTGTACTCCTCAATCCGCAGCTCCGCCTAGATCTTCAGGTGAGGGCTGTGGCAAGGAGTGCTTTTCGTCAGTTACGGCTTCAGATATATGTCTCGGACTTCGACCTGACCACTATTATCCATACCTTCATCATCTCAAGACTGGACTATTGCAATGCGCTCTACATGGGACTACCCTGGGTGACGGTCCAGAGATTGCAGCTGGTGCAGAATGGCAGCTGGTGCAGAATGCGGTGGCCCATCTCCTTACGGGGACGGGTCACACTGAGCACATCACACCAGTGCTCCGTGCTCTACGTTGGCTGCCTATAGTCTTCCGGGCCCAATTCAAGGTGTACTTACCTATAAAGCCCTAAGCCACCCCGAACTGCTCTGTGAGCAGGAAGGTGCAGGACAGAAGAGAGTCAACAAACAAACAGTCTAGGCCCCAGCCATCCACGAGATCGCCCCACTCTCCTTGCTCCAGATCGACCCCTGTGGTCTGCCGGGAGTGCCAATCCTGACGTCCCCCAGGTGGTCCGAGGGACTACGGCAAGGGCATTCTCACTGGCTCCACCTAGGCTGTGGAATTCCCTCCTGACAGAGGCCCGGGTAGCCCCGGACCTTGTCTCATTTCGACGTCAGTGCAAAACCTGGCTGTTCCACCAGGCCTTTGGTGAGAAAGATGGGTGAAGGGTAGGTGGGGTGTGGGTTAGGGAGATAGGGTTTCTTTTCTGTATTTTATGCTGTCCTCTTTGGTTTGTTTTATACATTTTATATATGTTCTTTTTTATGGTTATTTTTAGGGTTATATTTTAATGTTATATTTGTAAGCCACCTGAAGCTCTGTAAGCAGGAAAGGCGGGATAAAAATAGGAAATAAACCGACATAAAATACTATAGCTTCTCTATGCTTTTAACAAAAAAAAAAGAGCGAGTTTTATCCAAGTTCTCTGCAGCTTTGCATACATTTGTCACATCATTGCCTCCATTTTGACAGAGGCAGTTACAAAAGCAGAGCAGCGAGTTGTATTACGAGGAAGGAACCAACCAAGACATATATTCTCTGTCTGTAGCCAGATATTCCCTAAAAGCAGCAACATACATAATGCCTGATATTCATAAAAAGTGCTAGCTTACAACTCAGAACCCACCAGTTGTCACTGGTGCATGGAGCCTAAGGCTGTCAGGGCTGTCGTTGGGACAGGCTAGTGGTAAGCCGAGTCAATCAGAATTTGGAAATTAATATGGAATTTTACAGCCTCAGTACCCCCATCTACAAAAAAGCCTGTAAAAGAGTGAGTGAGTGAGTGTGTGCTCTCTCTCCTCACCCTTGTACTTCTTAAGTTATAAGCCTACTGGGTCAAGGACCTCTGTCTAACAAAAACTGTAAAACGTCAAGACATACTACTTGCGGTAAATAAATTAATATTCAGTAATAAAAAACACACACTGAATACAGGTCTTGTCTTAAACAGCAACCACACACACCCTCAAACACAACCTAAATCAAAATGTCAGGGAAAATTCTTTTTTTTTCCTTCTTCTTCTTCCTTGAGAGAAACCCCTCCCCCTCCTTAAAATTAGAAAGCAGATAATTAGGGTGGAAAACAGCAAAAGGACCATTTTAAAGAAGATGAGGCAGCCATGCCCAGTTGGGCCCACAAAATTGCCCCTGCATGCCTGTGGGGTGGCGGGACAAAATGAGAAAGCAGACAATAGGGGGTCTCGGGCTGGGAGAGGCAGAATTCGCAGTCTTACCGGGTTTCTAAGAAGCTGAGGAAGTGTCTCTGTGGTGCACATTGCAGGCTGCAGAAAGTTTGCTGGCTGGCTAGTGGTTCAGGAAAGGCTGCTGCAGCTCCAGAAAAAGGCTAACGTATCCCAGTCCAGCCATATAATTTCCTTGGACTCCTCCTGTCTGCTGCCTGTCTCCCCCACAAAGCACTCCCTCCACCCACTCCGCCTCTACTCCTGAGAGTCCCCTTCACACTTACTGCCCCCACCCCACCCCCCTGTGCCTGGATGGAATATATTACTGTCCAAAGTTGGCCTTCATTGGCAGAGTTCTATTATGGAACTCCGCCTGGGTGCAAGTCCCTCCTCCTGCCCTGCCCCTTTAATCCAGAGAGCATGCTTCATTGGGACGGCACCCAGAGCATGCTCTCTTAAAACATTTTGCCTGCTCCCAGCCTGCCCCACCCCCAGCCTGACATAACTGAAGGCGAGAGGTGCCCCCCACCAGTCCCCTGGTAGCACAGCACTGCGTGCATGCTAGCCACGGGCAGTCTTGTGAGACTGAATTCAGGCACATGCGCAGTAGGCACAGGCTGATGACCTGCACCTGACCTCGCAGTGCCACCATGTTTTT
Organism: Sphenodon punctatus; assembly: GCA_003113815.1. Taxonomy (NCBI): domain Eukaryota; kingdom Metazoa; phylum Chordata; class Lepidosauria; order Sphenodontia; family Sphenodontidae; genus Sphenodon; species Sphenodon punctatus. Next base: position 1,573,197 of record QEPC01015038.1, read on the forward strand.
GCTCTCCGCATATGCGCGGAGAGCAAAAACATGGTGATGCTGCAAGGTCAGGCACAGGGCATCAGCCTGTGCCTACGCATGAACTCTGGCTGGGAAGCAGAGGCCACGGCAGCACCACAGCTTCGAGGACCAATTCTTCGGGGGGCAGACTGAGCCCCTGGAATCCTGGGGGGAGGCCATACATTCCTGCATAGAAGCCACCCCTGCCATGTACCCACACTTTGCCTTGGTCTTTCAGCCCCAATCCTCCTCTTCTGCAAGTTGGGTGCAACACTGAAACTGGGGACAGCAAGCTCCTCCCTGCCCCAATATTATGTACTTGATCCCCATCTTCACTGAGGTCACAATTTCTCCTTCATTTATAGTGCCTTTCTCAGGCAGCAGCTCAAGTGCATCTGCCACTGCACAGGTGATTAGGGGCAGGGGAATATTTGACTAAAGAAAGGTGAAAAGACTTGGCTCTCACCCCAGGGGGTTGTTCCCCAAAACCTAGCACAGAAGGAGAGGGGCAAGAGCTACGAATGATGGCGTAGCCACCACAATGTAATCAAAGTATCTTTTTATGTGTGAAAAAACAAGTATACAAGTATATAAATCCAATTGGGGAACCCCAAAAACAGTACAAGCAAAACAATGTTCTCCTGAGTGATAGAGTGTGATTAATGAAAACCTTGAACTGAACACAATAATAAATGTGTCATAACAGTGTGATACAGTGTACCTTTAATATGGACACATTTATAAAATGTAAGTTGTCCTGTTGTAATGGACAGTCAAGTTGACCAATATTCTGTAAATAAAGACACAGTTCTATGATGTCCTGCTGCGATCAGGCATTCAGCTTGACCAAATAAACATGGTCAGTGTTGTATATGGAACCACAAATCTGTAGTATCCTGCTATTATCAAGCCGTCAACTTAGCCAAACGCATTTCGGGAGTAAACAAGAGACCCCCCTTCTTCAGTGGCTTATGCTGCTATACTTCATATCTAAAGAGAAGGAAATCCCCCCCCAAAAAAACAAAGCAGAATTGTGCAGCCAAGGCTGTGGCCAATATACTAAGACATTATAGTCAGGAAATGCCATATAGTGTTGCAATATAACAATGGCCCCTCCAAACCACACATACCTCCTCAATGTATAATCTACCAATCAATAGAGCAATACTATATAGATATCGCAGTTTTCATTAATGTAGTATCCTGTGTTTGCAGTCACTGGGCACCAGGACTCACTTTCTCCTCCTGAAACAGCATCATGCGACACTCCTTAGTCATATCCACCCAATATATCTCTGCGCTATTCCCACATAAATCTCGTGCCACCCAACCAAGGATGATTGTCTCACCTGCGCTCCAAATGTGCACATGTAGTTTGTGACCATGTCTTTCTTTCTATATCCAACTCTATTCTTGCCAGGACTGTGTGTGTTATCCCCTTCTACCCCTGGTTAAATAGGCTATCTTATGTCACATGATGCAAAAGGGCAATTACACAGCTGCATGTATCATTCTAAACATCTGGGGCTGCCTGATTAATTAGGAGCTCAGATGCAAGCCTCTAAGGGCTGTTTGGCAGGGTCTATATCCTACACTGCATGCACTCTTGCCTCCCCATGCGGGCACCACTGCTCCCAGTCCACCATGAGGAAGCTGCAGTGTTTTTGAAGAGAGCTGATAGCTCTCTATTATATTTAATAGAGGTGCTTAAATTTATTGTCTCATACTGCAGTGTTATTGAACCACCCGTCAGTTGTAGAATGATCTAAAGCTAATTCACACACCCGCATTTAGCCCCGTAATCCTGTGAGTCCATGGTCCCAATCACTGCCATCAAGGAGTAAACTGCAACATGAATGTAGTGATATAAGGAGAACATGCAATATATCTTGATTTATGTACAGAACAAACAATATGTAACCAACCGTACAATTTTAAGTGGAAAAAACAAAGCACATTCAGTGATCCAGGCTCCAAAATATACTATTATGCCCCAAGAATCACCAAATGCATGATGGCCAATGATGAATATGGTGATCCCGCGTAAAATATCTTTTTATTATAAAAAAGCTGTCTATGAACATGCATCATTTAATCCATTAGGAACTAGCGTTCTCAACTTAAAAATCCAAAATGTTTCTCTTTTTTGTAGTGCTTTCTGCTGATCACCTCCATGGTCCTGGATTGTCTCTATACATATGAATCTCAACTGTGATTAATTATGTTGCTGATTTTAAAAATGTTGCGCTAAGGGTTCCTTGAGTACCCTCCATCTGATATTACCTACATGTTCAAGTATCCTCACTTTAAGTTTCCTCGTAGTGTATCCTACATAAAGTAAATTACAGGGACAAATAACAACATAAATGACAAAAGCGGTGTAACACGTAGAAAAATGTTTAATGGGAATTTTCTCTCCTGTGGTCGGATGTGTAAATTCTTTTAAGGGTAAGCTATACTGGCATGCCTCACAATTGCCACATTTGGAGTGTCCAGTGGGCAAAGAGGCTCCTGGTAAAGTTCTCACTGTGCACGTGTCTACAGAGGTCTTTGTATGCACCAATATTTCCCCAATTGACTTGGTCTTTTTATAAGCAAACATGGGTCTCTTATCACAGCCTGGTAAATTGTCTATCAAGTGCCAGTTCTTCAAAATGGCTTGTTTGATTTCGCCCACACCTGGACTGAAAGTCAGGGGGCAAAACATTCTCCCACAGGATTTCCTATCTTGGGGTATTAACAGGGATTCGCTTATCCAGCCAAAGGCCCTAAGGAAACATTTCCTCAAGATTTTAATCGGGGTATCCCCTTTTCCTGAAGTCATCTATGCATTCATTTGCTTGCTGCATGCATGAACCATCCATCAGTGCTTCAATTTCTCCTGATTCTGATCAGTTGACTATATGGCAAATTGTTTCTAAGATGTCTCGGATGGTTACTATGGAAATGTAGAAAGGAATTTGCATCTATGTCTTTTTTGTACGTATAGGTGACTAACCTTCCTTTCCTTCATTCCAGGCAAATGTCTAGAAAGTGTACCCTGCAATGATCATATTTGAGATCAAACTGAATATTACTCATGCACCCATTCAGATACTCCAAGAGCTCCTCTACAGTTCCAGTCCATATAAAGAATAAATCGTCTATATATCTTCTGTAAAGGAACACATGTCGTTTGAATGGGTTGCAATCCTCATCGTAATGTATTTCTGCTCGAAGCACCCCCATAAAGAGATTGGCTATCTCGGGGGCCGCAGCGCAACCCATGGCTATGCAACTCTTTTGTAGGTACAGTTGATTTCTAAACTCAAAACAGCTTTTGATGAGTACTACCTCAGCCAATTGAACTAAGAAGAATGTTGCCAGATGGGAACTGTCAAATCTATCTAGAGTGTTTTTGTGGAGGCATATTGCTCAAATATTACCCAACCACAGCACAGCCTCAATCTTACATCTTAGGAACATCACCAAAGCAGGAAACAGCAAGGTTAGCCCTGCCTCACCAATGTTTGTAATCTCAATATTTAACCAAGTCTGACCCCATTCATTATAATCTGGGTGCAAACTATCAGTTGCATCTACTGTCCACGTTCTTCTTGTTCTTCCCAAATTGAATGAGAGCACATAGGGAAAACCAGGGGCCAAGGGGCAGCAAACAGCCCCCTTGCTCTTCCCAGCTTCAGCATTGCCCCCCACCTGTAGAGGAAGAAGATTTGGGGTGAAAGACCAAGACAAAGTGTGAGTGCATGGATCCTACATTGTAATCAATCGCAATATGTAAGACTCCAGTCGCTTTCAGACCTCCTCCACCCTGGAGCTTATTTTGGCTACAGGAGGAAATGCGCAGTCAGGATATGCGTGGGGATAGGCCAGTCCAAAAGCCCCCCCTGCACAGCTTTGCCGGCAGATACGCACAGGGATGCAGAGCTGGATTTCCTGCTTTTCATCCCTGTGCGTATCTGCCAGCAAAGCTGCGCATGCGGGGCTTTCAGATCTGCTTCCAAGATCCCCATGCATATCCTGGCTGCGCATTCCCTTCTGCAGCCAGAAAATGCATGTGCGCGTGAGAGAGAGAGAAAGCTGCCTCAGTCTTTACTGCTTACATGGTGCGCATGTTAAGGCAGGAGCCTTAACTTACAATTTGCATGCTTTTTGGAGCAAGGATGAATCTGTAAGAGCCTTAATGCCTCTCAAACTGAAGGTTTTTTGATCTAGTATTTCCCTGTTTTTTGAAAGGGGAATGCACTAAAATTGCCCCTGCCGCCACAGTACCAACCTAAGTCTGATCGGCAGCCAAGCAGCCAGCCTCTCTCTATCTATATTTAGATAAATTGACAACCTTGTCAATTTCACCAGTGGGGGAGGAGGGAATAGAGAGTGATATTACTTTGCAGAGTCCTCCTTGCAGCTCTAAGCTCAGTTATGCTCCTGAAGGAATTCTATGCAGCTCCCATGCAATTCCTCAATGCACGTAACCGATTTTATAGTTAATAGAATGTTTATGATGTTAACAGTGCTTCAGCTGCCTTAATTATAGAGTCACTCCCATGACTAAAATATAGACAGTCCAAATCAGTTCGGATAATGGAAAGAGAACAGGTTGAAGAGGTGAGAAAGAAAAGAGAAATTGGATTTGGGACAAAGTAATGGGGTGGATTTCTACAAATTCTTCTAAGTTCAGCTGCGGAATCTAAGTTATATGCTGTCCAAATAAAAATATACAGCACTCCAAGGGCATTAGCAGATGATTGCACATACAGATGCAACAGAAAAATGCCTGGTAAATAGACTTCCTGTCATGTGTCAGACATGCATTTAACTGTCACTTGTCTTCAGTGCCATGAACAAAACGTCTTTGACTAACATACGTCTAGATAAGCATACTAATTTACTTCTGGTACACGGCCCTTCAAGGGACCAGAAAGACATGGACATTGCAGTGCCACTCTAGATCCTCCAGGTTTCCACAATGGCTTTTTAAAATGTCTCCAAAACTGCTGTCAGATTTAAAAAGGCACACACCAAGTTTGAAAACTTATTTCACTGCTCAGCCTGATTTGAAGTAGCCAGCCACCAGCATTTGTTAGCCACATCAGCTGGATTTGAAACCCTTTCCAAAGCCTTTGTTCACTAAAATCCATCGGGAGGGACCTCTGATCACTGCATTTCTCCCATTGCCACCTATGTAGAAAATGCAGTGGACACAGGTCCCTAGCTATTGGGAACACATGCCACAAGTCAAAATGCCAATGACCTATCCTTTGACAAGACCAGGGTGTTCATCGAGCTGCAAGGGGATGAGAGAGTCCAGGAGCCACGTTATAAGGGGCCCTGGGTACAGTCGGAGAAACTGCTAGCAAAACAGGCCCTGTTATAGCAAAGGGCAAAATCTGTGCCTGCCAACTTCTTCAAAATAGACATCATAACCCTTGATCTGGTTCCCACTGACCTCAGTAACCCTTTACAATTTATTTATATTTATTACAAATATTTGAAATCCTGCCAGCTCCTGCCCAAAGGCAGGTCAGGGTGGCATAAAAGTATCATAAAAACACACAAAATACAATTACAATAAAATTTGTTTTCATTCCCCAACTCTAAGTTAACTGATGTATCAAAGCATCCTGGGAATGGAATCCCAGGACCCATATGAGACTATAGCAGAGGAGAAAGTTGTTGGGATCACAGAACCCCACACCCATGGAAAGGTTGCAGAATGGAGTCACTAACACATCCGCAGAAGGTACCACGGGCAAAACACTTTTTTAAATGCTTGCGTGTTCAACAGCCAGTGCTATCTTGGCATGAGGTGGGAAGAGTCCTCTGTTGGAATTAAGTTCACATTTCTTGAGTGCTAATAGGAGACTTTTGGGGGGGGGGGGGGGAAGCAGGGTTTGTTGTTTTGAAGTGTCAGCCTTTAAAATGCCAGTGACGGTCTAAACCTTTGGTGATGAGTTTTGGGGGGATTTTCAGGCTGTGGTGTGAGGAGGTTGGGGTTGCACGGTCTTTTAGTTGCAGCTATTTATTTTTTGTTATTTAAGAAGTGTACTCCTTTCCAATGAAAAGGGATGGTCTTTGTCCCACTTTGAGTTCACAATACCATGTTCTTATTCCTCTTACAGTTGATGCGACACCTGGCCAAAACAAGCCAAGCTCCAAAGCCAATGGCATGTTCTTGAACACAAGCATGACAGAAAAAGCAGAGACTCCAGTGGACACCTGCCTTGATCTTAGTAGTCTTGAAGAGACTTCACTTTGTCTCAGTTTCCTCAAGTACAACTTGTGGGGCATTGAAAATGAATTCATTCTAGTAATTTTCAAAATTCTACTAAAAAATGTATTAAAGTTGTATACATTAGAAATAACAGAATTGATGTTGGGTTTAGAGTGGATAGCCAATCATTCAAAAGTGCTGCTTTCTTATGTAAGGTATGGGCATTTAATGCCAAATTTGAAGTCCACATTTTTACCTGGGTGAAAATGTGGACTACACATAAATTAAGTTCAAGTTTCTTGAGTGGTAGGAGACCACCCTTGGGGTGGGGGGTGTTTGGTTTGTTTTTTAAACGTTAAACATTTTATTTTGGATGAGTCCAAATCCAAGCCAACCATGAATTGGTTAAAAGTTTCAATATATGGCTATAGAGAACGAGTAGCTAGTATGTTTGAAAGGCTTCATTTTCCAATTTAAGCCATGCAATTTCTGTATTAAAATGCTTCCACATATTTATCCAAGTTGACTCAAAGAGTACCATTTGTTCATTTAGAACATTTTAAGGGTATTTCTCTTTGCAATAGTCACAATAAAACAGAACTTTTAAAAAAATTGTCATTCACTTTTTAGTGTCAGGGAGGAAGCCTTCCATAATTTGTGTGCAGGGGAAGGTAGGAACAGTCACAAGTGCCATCAGCGTCTACAGAATTAAATCTTTGATTTAAGAGATCTATGATACATGCTAACTAAGGTGTCAGGAACAGAAGGTGGAACAAAGTCTGGGGTGAGGTCATGATGACAGGACTGGGTCTAGAGAGGGTCCAAGGGTCTCTGAAACAGCTGGAGGACTAGCACGTGGGGCAAGACAGGCAGGAGGGCACATGAGGCGGGCAGACTGAGTGGACTCGCAGGCAGTTGTACAGCAGGCTCAGAGACGGATGCAGAGCGGGTATCATAGCAAATGCACAACTACAACACAGGAACATGGACAGGAAAACAATCAGGCAAGGGCAGAAGGACAAGTTTGGGGGCAAGAACAGATGGACCCGTTTCCAAACACAGAGCACATGAAAAGGAAACTTTTCTAAAATCTCTATATTTTAAAACTGGAAGTCAGTCTGAACATACGCTATGCTCCTGTCTCGTCCCTCTGACAGACAGACGGTCCACTTTTTCAACTAGAGGAAAGTCAAACATCTCTTTCCTAAAGTCTTCATATATTTAAAAAAAACAACACAAAAAACGACAGCACAAAAAACCAAAAGAATTATTTGCTGAACTTCTAGGATTCAACCAGTCTCCAGTATGAAAATCCAAGCATCAGGAGACCAACTTAGCATTTCACGGCTCCAAGTCAGACCATTATAGAGACACGATTGCGCCTCTATTAGCTAAGGCGAGATGGAGATCTCATTGATTCTCCACCTATCAGTAACATTGCAGTTTTCAGACACGTGACTTCTGGGTTGAGACTTAGGTCACTTTCAGACCTCTCTCCCTGCCCCCCCCCCCCCCCCCTTGCCATGGGTGGCAGCAAACATTATGATCAATAAAACTCTGACTTAGGCCACTTTCAGACCCACCCCCCCGGCGCATATTTTGGCTGCAGGAGGCAAGGCACACACCAGAATACGTGCAGGGTTCGGCCAGTCTGATAGGTGTCCCGCCGGCGAACACCCGCAGTGATACAGAGCAGGAAATCCAGCTCTTTATTATAATTATTATTATTATAAGCATTTATATAGCGCGAGCAACGTACCTGGCGCCTTACAAAAATTAAGATGGACAAGGTCCCTGCCCGAGAGCTTACAAGCTAAAGACGGGGGAGGGGGAAAACAGAGGGAGAGACAAGGGAAGCAACATTCATGAGGATGCGAGAACTCAGGTACACGTTCTTGGCTTGGTTACAGTAAATTGGGAGTTTATGGAGAACAGGTGGGGGATAATCCTGGGTGGGGATGATTAGCAGGAGTTAGGAAGGGTGGAGCGGAGGGCAGAGAGGTAGGGGGAGCAAGGTTGTGAAGGGTTTTGTAAGAGAGGACAAGGAGCTTGTGCAGAATATGCTCAGGAAGAAGGAACCAGTGGAGAGAGGAGAAGAGGGGCTGCACATGGTCAAAGCAACAGGCAAGGTGAATGATCCTGGCAGCAGAGTTTTGAACAGAGATGAGGGAAGAAAGGTGAGAGCAGGGAAGGCCAGCAAGGAGGAGGTTACAATAGTCGAGGCGTGAGATGACTAGGGCATAGATGAGAGTTTGGGCAGAGGAGACAGACAGAAAAGGGCGGATCTTAGCAATGTTGTGGAGGGAGAAGCGGAAGGATTTGGCAACAGAGTCAATGTACGGTTTGAAAGTAAGGTGCGAGTCAAAAATGAAGCCCAGGCTACGGGCTTGGGGGACAGGGAGGATGGAGACCCCGTCAATGGCAATTGACAGGGAAGAGGGAGAGGAAGGATTGGAAGGGAAGATAAGGAGCTCAGTTTTCGCCATGTTCAGTTTGAGTTGGCGTTGAGACATCCAGGCAGAGATATCAGAGAAACAGTTGGTGAGATGAGCCTGAACAGAGGGGGAGAGGGAAGGAGTGGAGCAAGAGAGAGAGAGTTGAGTGTCGCTGTGGGTGTTTGCCAGCAAAGCCGCG
>QEPC01015038.1:1583140-1638007 GCA_003113815.1 Sphenodon punctatus
TTTGAAGGTATGAAGGGAGGGGGCAAGGCGGATGTGGACAGGGAGGGAGTTCCAGGCATGGGGGGCAGCAAGTGAGAAGGGACGAAGGCGCTTAGGGGAGCAGGGAAGGCGTGGAAGGGTGAGAGAAGGGACAGAGGAGGAGCGAAGTGCACGGGCTGGAGTATGGAGGGCGATAAGTGCAGAGAGGTAGGGGGGAGCGAATGTTGATTCTAGATGTAGGAGAGGAGAGATTGTGAAATGTGAGCAGATGAGAGCAAGTTTTTGGATGGATATTAATGTGCTTCTAGGAAAGAGATTTGCCTTAATAAAGAATTTCCTTACGTTTTGAGATGTGTGTGAAGGTAGAGATGCCTTAACTATGTATTCAAACCATGGGTTTTTAAATATTAGATGAATTTCTAATTGCTTCCTACGGATATAACAATGCATCGCTACTGGTAGGAATTGTTACTTAGGTGCCTGTTACCTACTGTACTCTTTCAACTTGAAACACTCACTCAAACCAGTACTCTGCTACATCCCAGTAAGCTTTCTGGTTCCCATCTCTAGCCACGAGATCCTGCTGCTAAAAATCTATGGATTTATGCCACTGCAGCTTAGCAAAAACCACATGGAAGCAGGCTCTCAGGAGGCAAAAGTAGTGAGTGAAGTAGCTTGCATGATGCAAGCAACGGAGACAAGTAGCTTTGTCTACATCTCTGATATGTGGAACCAACATGGCCACCACACTCTCTCTAGACTTTGATGGAAGGGGAGGTCTCTTACATGTGTCCCATCTACCACCACTTCCTAACTATTCATCACAGAAGTCTTCCAAAAGCATAAGAGCTTTCCAAGCAAAACAAATAATTTACAGCAGAGATGGGGAACATCAGGTCCGGGGACCAAATGCACCCCACACCTGGTTTTTATGTGGCCCCTTTCAAGTTCCTGGATCTGGTCTCTGAATCCATTTCCTACCCCCCCAAGCACTGAAAGAGTGACCTCAGGGTAAGGGAGCAGAGAGGAGGGCATGCACACAAGGTTAGGAGGCAAATCCATTATCTGGACTCTTTTCTTCCCGAGATCACCCGTTAAGCACCACCAGTCTCAACCTCTACTTGGCCCTTGGAGCTTGTACTAATTTTCAAAGCAGCCCAGGGAAGGCAAAAGGTTCCCCACCCCTGCTTTACAGGCAAGCAAAGTCCCCTAACTACTAGCTTTCAGTACACACTACCAGCCCAGTCTGCTGCGTACAATCACATTTGGACCAGACTCTTGGCTACAGAGATTGGTTACAGAGACCATTGACTCATTAAATGAGCTTGACTTGCACAGCAGATAATGCTACCAAGCTTTAAAAAAAAACAAAGCAGCTATCGAATTCTTCCTAGTATTTAGCCTAAACATTTCTTCTTCAATTTTAACCCATTCCTTCTGGTCCTCTCCTCAGTGATCAGAGAGAACTGAGCCCCATTTTGGCATGTAGCAGCCCAATAGTTCCAAGCTAAAACTTGCTTTTGAAGGGTCTTACAACTGTTTTTATACATGCAATCTCTTAAAACTACTGTATGGGTTCAAGCTTATATAATAAACAGCCAGTTTTCAAGCCTCTAACTGCTTTTATTATCAATCAACCAACCAACCATCTATATACTGATTCATGTTCAAAGTGCCTCACAATACCTTATCTAGCTCACCTTTACAAAATTTTACAAATTTGTAAGAGGATGACTGACCCAAGGCTTCCTAGCAAGTTCATGGCTAAGAGGGATGTGAACCCTGGTCTCCCAAGTCCAAGCCCTTGCTACAGTGGGTATGATGCTTAGGTCTGATTGGGGGGGGGGGGGGGGGGGGGGGAAGGGATTACAAGACACTACTTTGCCATGAAAGGATTGGGTGGTTGGTTTTGTTGTTATTAGAGGGTTTCTATCTCAGGGACCTCTTCAACAAATTGTACCGTACCTGCCCTGCTAACAGCAGCACTCTTCCTCCCTCCTAATTTTCATATTGGTGACTCTTCATGCATCTGTGAAGACACTAAGATATAAAAATAAAAAATTTGCTTCTTACCATGAACCCTAGATTGATATGCTCACGCAAATGTTAGGCTGGGAAAATGTTTGCTCAACTTCCTGCACTTAATTCTTAAAAGTCAGCAGGTGTAATTTGTTTCAGGGTTGTAGCCAGAGACTACATCTCACATGTTGCAACAAGATCGCATTATAAATGCATTAAAGGCAGTCTACAAGATTAACATTGTTTCACTGAGAAACTGATCATAAAGTGGAACAGCTGCTTACAGCACAGACCTTTCATTGTGAAATGTAAATGGGACTTCACAAGTTTAAAAAAAACTAACTATTCAGGTTGTATGTTTCAGATAATGAGTTGGCCACTATCATCTATGCTTTCATTACCTCGAGATTGGACTATTGCAAGGCGTTCTATGCGGGGCTACCCACGGTGACAGTTCACAGACTACAGCTAGTGCAGAATGCAGCGACCCATCTCCTTATGGGGTCGGGCCTCCGTGAGCACATTACACTGGTGCTCCGGGCTCTGCACTGGCTGCCAATAGTCTTCCAGGCCCGATTCAAGGTGTTGGTTTTGACCTCTAAAGGCCTATATGGCCTTGGCCTGACTTACCTGAGGGATCGCCTCACTCCCCGTGCTTTAGAGCAACCTCTGCAGGCCGCCGGGAGCATCTCTCTCAAGGTCCCCCACATGGCCACTATGGAGAGGGCGTTCTCAGTGGCCGCACCTAGGCTGTGGAAGACCCTCCCAGCGGAGGTCCGGTTGGTCAGACCTCCTTTCCTTCCACCATACGTGCAATACCTGGTTGTTCTCCCTGGCTTTTGGTGAAGGAGATGGTATGTAGGGTGGGAACTAAGGACAGGGCGAGGGTTTCTTTTTGGTCTTGTTTTTCTTCTCTTTTATTGTGTTATGTGTTTTTATGATGTAAGCTACCCTGGGCTGCCTGGAGCAGGAGGGGCAGAGTAGAAAATTGTTTTAAATAAAATAAAGTTAATAAATTACTAAGAAAAGTGATTTTACACACACACACACACACACACACACACACACACACAAAAGGGAAAAAGAAAAGGCAGCTAGCTCCAAGTATGTTCTGCTAAATCTTACTATAGCTTGAAAAACAATATACTAAATAGTCTGTACATACTTCTGAGAATAAGTAACACAAAGGCAAAGTACTATGTTTCTACAGTAAAGCTACCAAATTTTACTCTCTTCCAATAAGTTATGTCATATCGGTTACTGTAGCCTAAGAACCTTCCAGAACAGTTTACACTTGAATCTAGCAGGATGGACTGCCCAAGTTACTCTCATCCAACCCAACCCCAATTAATAAATGCCTCACCCATCATGGGGCCCACAGGCAGCAAATGCCCGACCCCTGAATGATAGATACCCTACCCTTCCTGGGGTGCATATACGACCAATGCTTGGTCCCTGAATAATAAATCCCTCACCCCTCATGGGGCCCGCACATTATATTATATTATTATTATTAACAACAAACAGTTATATAGCACCAGCAGTGTACCTGGCACTTGACGAAGTAATAAATAGACATGGTCCCTGCCCCTAGGGCTTACAATCTGAGAGACAGGAGCTGGGGGAGAGACTTAGGAAGGGGAACAGAGGGAGAGACAAGGGGTCTAACATTTATGAAGATGCGAGGTCTCAGGTGCACGTACTTGGCTTGGTTACGATGAGAATGACAGTAGGCAGGTCCATGTGGCAAGGATAGGGGGCAAATACTTGAGTCCTGAATGATGGATACCTCACCTTTCAGAGAGCCCACATGTGGCAAATGTCTGAGCCCTGGATGAGAGATGCCTCACCCTTCACAGGGTCCTAGGGCTTATTAGGAAAGGTTACTCCAAAGAGAAACACTGCACAGAGTTCTCTTCCTAGAGAGTAGGCCAGAAGCTGCCGTAACACTAGCAAAAGTCTACAACATGGCCAGAGATTTACAGTTAACTGGATTAATTGATCCATCTAAATTACTCCCTGGGCTAAGAGTACTTGCCTAGGCGGACTGAAGAATCCCATGGCTCAGCCCAAAAGTTAAAAATCCACCTGCACACAGGAATGCTTGAACTCTGAGCACCATTGTTTGAATTTTGCAAGAGGTAGGGGCAAGAGAGGATTGACAAGGTCCAGGCTAAACTAGTTTAGTTTTCCATAGGACACTTTTCCAGAGGAGCAAACACGGGACCAAGCTGTCAGTCGAATCAGCCAGAAACAAATCCTCCAACTACCTCTCCAGAAAAGGTATAACTTTTGTTCTCTTTATATGTAACTGCCTGCAACCATTTCCATCCAAATTGGACAGAGCTTATCTAGCAAAATTTTATTCATGCTGTGGCAGGGAAAAGCTGTGAGGAGAAGCAGCTGGCAGTACTGAGCTATCCACAAGGAAAGGCTCCCACAAATATCAAAGAGCGGCTGGAAAGGGATATAAAAATAACTTATGTAGCTATGCATGCAAATGGAGCATGAAACAAAAGAATATTAGTGTACCAGCTCAACTGTGGTGGCCAGTGTATTGAGACGGCATGGAGGGTTAGCTATGCCCCACTGGAAAGCTTTGAGGAGAGACAAGCAGGGGCACAGCATCCACTTACTCCTGTACATGCAGATTTAAGGGCTGGCACATCAAGGGAAGTGTGCAACCAATGTAAGCATCAAAGTGATACTGGAAAACCCAAGGCAGAGTTTCCTAAACTACAGGTCAGGACCTTGGTATACTTCCCATATTTTCTTTTTTGCTGTTTGGAGCCACGGAATTATAATGACCCCTTAAAATGGAGTTGCACAGGCAAAATGCAGGGAACCACTGACCTCACATATGCTCTTGCCTCCAATAGCCATGGTTTGTAATCACCTATATCCAGGGAACCTATGTTCGCTGTGTTTTCCACATCGGTGGCAATGGAGGGAGGGAATAATCAGTGATATGGGTTTTCTGGAAAATGTTCCAATGCCCTAAATCAACTGGGATCTGATTTAGCATGTTTGACTTATATTAACAAAACTCAGAAAGTACATCATCTTAATTTTATGTGCTGGATAAGTCTCAAAAATTTTTCCAATAGCCAAAAGTAGTTGAACTGAAATATTTAATTAGGAAAATAAAATTCAATAAAGTGCACTTAATGCGGTTTAAAATAAAATGTCCTATTCAAACAAAATCAAAGCTTTACTTAGAAATTATTTTTACTAGAATTACTTGTAAGTATTCTACGACAACTTAATAGCATACACTTCCCTTACATGGTTCAAATTTTAAGGAAAAAAAAATTAAGACACTGAAAACTCTTAACATACTAATTATGGGGCATTACCAACAAAGGATGCCCAAAGAGCTGTGCATGGATATGTCACTGTTGTCCACTGATCTATTTCAACAGAGTTTCATCTTTCACTGGCACCTTCAGTTTCACTGTCACGGTCTGTAGAGGTGCTTACACTACTTGTTAGCTCCAGTTCAGACTGAGGCAAATCCAATTCAGAACTACTTGAACCACGTTTTCTTTCACTAAATGATGGTGCATATGTGTATATGCATATGCATGTGTGTATATATGCACATATTAAAAAGTTAATTACAACTTTAAAACTGCCCAATATGACTGGTATTGGTATCCATTCAATAAGTTACTAACTAATTTATGAAACAATACATTTTTAGAGTCAGAAACCTTTCTGGAAAAATACAGCAGAAACTTTTTTACCCCAACACTTCACTGGGAAGAATGCAGTAAACTATGGGTCCCACCTATGTGGCTTCTTCTTTCTTCATAAGTGGAACAAGGTGGATAACAAATTTATAGCCTAGCCTCACATGAGACCTGTCACTGATGTTCTATAGTATTGTCTACATAGACATTGTCCTCCTTGTCAACTACAGTTCATAATGCTCATGACCCAGAAAGTGCTGCCTCAGTACTGGCTACCATATATACCCCCCAGTTCAACACCTCATCAGAATACCGCAGAGCACAGAAAAAGCAAGTGCCACCTAAGGCAGTTCTGGCTCAAGCCTGAGCCTGGATGTGTTCCCAGTAGGCTCGAGGAAGCATCCAGCAGCAGAAAGAAAGCTGGATTACTGCCAACTTGAGAGCTGCACCTGGAGGGCCTGAAAGCTGCATAAGACTCACCCTGTTCCTGGCAGAGAATCAGCAATAGGAAAGAGACTATGTATAAGGGTTATACCAAGACTTTTACCTTTCGTCACTGTCATGGACTGGATTGCCCCTAAAGCCTATATGAATAACTGCTGTGCATATCGCCAATTACATCTGGTGCGACGGCTGTGGCTGTATGTCTCGGACTTGGATCTGGCCACCATCATCCATGCTTTTGTTACCTTTCAACTGGACTACTGCAACACGCTCTACGTGGGGTTGCCCGACGATCCGGAGGTTGCAGCTAGTGCAGAATGCGGTGGCCCGTCTCCTGACAGGGGCAGGCCGCCATGAGCATATTACACCTGTGCTCCGCACTCTGCACTGGCTCCCTATTATCTTCCGGGCCCAATTCAAGGTGCTGGTAATGACCTACAAAGCCCTAAATGGTTTGGGTCCTGGTTACCTGCGAGACCGCCTCAGACCCTGGGTACCAATGACACAAAGGGCATTCTCAGTGGCCACACCTCAGCTGTGGAATTCCCTCCCATTGGAGGCCCACATATCCCCAAACTTCCCCTCTTTCCGTAGATGCTGTAAGACCTGGCTGTTCTGCCGGGCCTTCGGGGGTGGGGGTTTTTATTGTTTGAAAGCTGTGTTCCATTTTTATATTTTAAAAATTGTATTTAATTTTTTGGTAGTTTTTAGCTGATTTTATTGTTATGAATATGATGTATGTCACCCTGAACTGCCCTTGCACAGGAGGAGCGGGTTAAAAGTGATCATATAAATAAATATCCACTCAATAAAGAAACATTACAAAAGAATTTTTAGGATGTCTATAAATACATACAGTAGTCCTAGTGAAGAAGCTCTCTGTCTGAAATATCAGTGCTGACTGGGACACACCAGACGCTAGAGTCTTTGAGGCCTAGCAGCTAAAACATCTTCACAACTTGCACAATGCACAGGAAGCACTAGCAGGTTAGACTATTACAATACAGCTGAAACCGTTTTGCACTAACAGGTTACATACTTCATTACTCATGTAAGCAAAATGAGCAAGCTATTTTTCCAGCACTGGATAACTTTGTTGTATGGGTGTGATAATGGAAAGAGCCCCTTGTGGCAGCAGTTGCTTCACCTCACCTTCCCTCCAAAGCAGAAAAAGCACTCCTAGCAGCTGCCTGCTTCTTTCCTACCTGGCAAACCCACATAACAGAGTCTTTCTGCAAGATCAGGTGTATGCACTTCAGCCTACATTAACCAATATGTCTGGATGACTATTATGGTGCCTTCTCTCTATGGCTAAGATGCGTGCCTTTTAACTGCCACTAAAATTTTATACTTCCTTCATCAATTTTCTTTAGTTTAGCTAGACCATGATACCCTTTCCCTGGGCAAGTGGAGTTATTGATAGAGGTTACTGACAGCCAGATTACAAAAATTTCCAAGAGGCAGCACATAGTAGTAATGGGGGACTTCAACTACCCTGATATCTGTTGAAAATCAAACTCTGCTAAGAATGGAATATGCAATAAATTCTTGGACTTGCCTTGCTGACTTCATCTTTCAGAAGGTGGAAGGAGGAACGAGGGGGTCAGCTATCTTGGACTTGATTCTTACCAATGGGGAAAAACTGGTCAATGAGGTGAAAGTAGTGGTAACCATGTGTAGAAGTGATCATGTCATCTTGGAATTCATGATACCAAGGAAAGGGAAAGTTGAGCAGAGTCAGATGTGTACCCTGGACTTTAGGAAAGCCAATTTTAATAAACTCTGAGAAAAGCAAGGTAGAATCCCCCTGGCTAGAAAGTCTAAAGAAGAAAAATGTCCAAGATGGGTGGGAGTTTCTGAAAAATGAGATACCGAAAGCACAGTCGCAAACAATTCCAATGAGAAAGAAAAATGGGAGACATCTAAAGAAACTAATGTGGCTGCACAAAGAGCTTTCTGATGCGCTGAGAATTAAAAATGGCATGTATAAGAAATGGAAGGGACAAACCACCAAAGGACAGAGTACAGATGAGTAGCCCAAACCTGTAAAGACAGTGTTAGGAAGGCTAAAGCTCAGAATGAGCTGAGACTTGCAAGAGATGCTAACAACACAAAAGGGGGGGGGGGTTAGCTATATCTGAAGCAAGAGAAAGAACAAGGAAGCGGTAGGTCCACTGTTTGGTGAAGATGGTGAAATTTTAACAGGCGACCGAGAGAAGGTGGAATTGCTCAACTCCTATTTTGCCTCCATCTTCTCCCACAAGGTAAACTATGTCCAACCTGGCAAGAGTAGCACTAATGATGAAGGGAAGGAACTGCAGCCCAGAACAGGTAAAGAGAATACCTAGCTACTTTAAACGAGTTCAAGTCTTCAGGGCCAGATTAATTATATCCTAGGATACTGAAGAATCCTGCAGATGTAATCTCCGAACCTCTGTCTATAATCTTTAAGAACTCTTGAAGAATGGATGAAGTGCTGGAAGACTGGAAATGGGCAAATGTCCCTAACTTAAAAAAAAAAAAAGGGGGGGTGGGGGGAGGAGGATACGGGAAACTACAGACCGGTCAGCCTGACGTCAATACCTGGAAAGATTCTAGAGCAGATTATAAAGCAGTCAATCTGTAAACATTTAGAAAACAATATTGTGCTTACTAGGAGCCAGCATAGGTCTGTCAAGAACAAGTCATGCCAGACTAATTTTATTTCCTTTTTTGATTGAGTTACTAGTTTAGTAGCTCATGGGAATACCATGGACGTAGTATACCTTGATTTCAGCAAAGCATATGAAAGAGTCCCCCATGATATCCTTCTTGACAAGCTGGTTAAATATGGGCTAGATGATACTACAGTTAGATGGATTTACAGCTGGTTGAAGAACCATACCCAAAGAGTGCTCATAAATGGCTCCCCACCAATCTGGAGGGAAGTATCAAGTGGGGTGCCTCAGGGCTTTGTACTGTTCACATCTTTATTAAGGACTTCAATGAGGGTAGAGGGAATGCTTATCAAATTTGCAGATGACACAAAGCTGGGAAGGATAGCTAACACCTTAGAAGACAAACAAGATTCAAGATGATCCTGACAGGATGGAAAGCTAGGCCAAAACTAACAAAATGAAATTTAACAGATAGATGTAAAGTTCTGCATTTAGGTAAGAAAAATCAAATGCACAAGTATAGGAAGGTGATAACTGGCTTGGCAGCAGTACATGTGAAAAGGATCTTGGGGTTGCAGTTAATTACAGGCTAAACATGAGTCAGCAGTGTGATGCAGCTGCTAAAAAGGCAAATGCAATTTTAGGCTGCATTAACAGAAGCATAGTGTCCAGGACATGAGAAGTAACAGTTCCACTCTATTCTGCACTGGTCAGATCTCAGCTGGAGTACTGTGTCCAGTTCTGGGCACTGCATTTTAAGAAGGACATTGACAAATTGGAACCTGTTCAGAGGAAAGCAACAAAGATGGCCAGGAGTCTGGAAACCAAGTCCTGTGAGGAAAGGCTGAAGGAGCTGGGTATGTTTAGCCTGGAGAAAATACGACTAAGGGGAGACTTGATAGCTGTCTTCAAATATCTGAAGGGCTGTCACACAGAAGATGGAGCAGAATTGTTCTCTGTTGCTCCTGAGGGCAGGACTAGAACCAATGGGCTCAAGTTACAAGAAAGTAGATTTTGGCTAAACATTAGGAAGAGCTGTTTGATTGATGAGCCATCCTTAAATCCCAGTCGAACTATTTGTTCACTCACTTACTTCTTTATATTCATGCAGAACCAGCATCCTATAGTTGTGTGACTGGGCAAGGTCCTATGGCAAGGTCCTATGGCATGACTGAGCAGACTGTAAACTGGGCAGCTCCACATGGAGCTCTTGGCCAGGGCCAGTCCCACACTGCCTTAAAAGGTCCCCTCTTACTTCACTGCACCCAAGTGCACCAGCCAGCCAATTACAAAGCAGGAGAAGCAGGGAGGAGTAAGGTTCAGATTGGGAAAGACTGCAAGGGGCACATGTGTGTGCGTGTCTTGTGGCTCTCAGCCATATGAAAATTTTGATATGTGGCTCTAGGGGCTGGGAGCTTTGCTGAACCTGTCCTATGACTTTCCTTACAAAAAAGGAGCAGCCGAGACTTACCTAGTCTCAGTCCTAAAAGACTC
Organism: Sphenodon punctatus; assembly: GCA_003113815.1. NCBI lineage: Eukaryota > Metazoa > Chordata > Lepidosauria > Sphenodontia > Sphenodontidae > Sphenodon > Sphenodon punctatus. Next base: position 1,593,426 of record QEPC01015038.1, read on the forward strand.
CAGTAATGGAGAATGCCAGTATTTTCAGAAGTGTAATCCAACAATAGAAGTATTCCAGTGAAAGAAATGGTGCCTAGAAAAACAAGGTTCTTGATCAGGGGATGCAGTGTTCCTGGCTCTGGAAACCATTTGACATTTCCTCAAGATTGAAAGACAACTGGAACATTGGGGAAGTCAGAAGTGTGCCTAGGACTTGATAAATGTTAGTATAATAAGTCTATGAGACTAGAAGTGTAGAAGATTGTTACAATAATCTTTAGCATTTGTGACTCCAAACATCCCAGTCTGACCGCATTCATTTTAAAAGAGATTTTCAAAGTCAACTACTCTGGAAAACAGATCTCCAGCTCCTTTCTGTTTTAGAGAGCAGTTTTCTCCCACAAGTCCTCTCTCACAGAGAAAGTAGTAGTGCAACTAATAAGTACAAGAAAGTTTAGAGCAGCACTGTAAGCAGCATGATGAACCTGACTGGTTAGTTTTTTGTGTGAATCAGATTTTCAATGGATTAATTCACAACAGTACATAATTAAATCACCTCCAGCCACTCCTCCCAGGCTGGTTCTGGGTCTTCCTGGTAAGAATCCCCAATAGGCTTCCAGAGCAACCTTTATACTTTTCCTCCCAACTAACCACTCCCCTGTAAGGTGATAGGGCACCGGGGCTGATGACTCAAGGTTGTATGCCCTGACTGAGTAGAACTCTGCTACGTGTACATAAACTGGTTGTAAGTAATAAGGGAAACAAAGAATGGAAACAATAGGATGTATTTGAACAGTGAATTTTTAAATTAAGGAAACCATAGTGTAATAATTTGGAAAGAGCATACATCTTATTCACTTTCTAAGCTTCCTTACTCCATTGAAATAATTTTATTTTAGATTTTAAGAGACTTGTGCCCATACTGAAATCTGAGACACTTCAATAGTACAAACGGCAGTCCAGTCTTCCGTATTTTTCAACACTATAAAAATGTTTCTCTTGCCAGGTTATTCTTGGTCAGTGGATGATTTACAAACAGCATTTAGTGCAACAACTTTAATTCAATTTTATTTCCGGCACTAGCTTAACGCCATGGCCAAGTAGAATGCAGTAGTACAAAAGAATATAAAAAGACTAATACAAAATAAAAACAAGATACTAATCGACAATTCAAAATAGGTATCATGAATACAAGGACCAACAATTCCAGGTGCAAGGAGTAAATTATCAAGCAACTCAAGCAGGCAATCATTCTCCAATTATCAAAATCAACTCAATTTTACAAGCAGTAATAAATTTGTAAACCCATCCAGTGTCAGCATCTTTCTCGGTATTGCTCAGCTAATACGACATAGGAGGCAATTATCCTTAAATCCTGACTATCACTAGCTGTCAATATTCTTATAATTTTCCCCTCATCCGAAAGTGATTCTCTTTTGGCCCATAGTGGCTTAAGCCAAACTTCCCTTAGGCTCTCATGAAACGAGCAATGGAGTAAGAAGTGGACTAAATAATCCAATGCTCCCTCCATACATTGAGACACTCGAGGCATAAGGCTTATTAATAAATCGTCCATGGCACACTGCCGAGGTAAACAATTGAAAACGCAATCTCAAATGCTCTACGTTGCGTTGGATTCTCCAGTTTATCTAAATATATTTCAAAGCCAAAACAAGTTTTGATTCTCGGGAGGGAGGGGGCCACCTTCCATTTTGTCAAATAGGCCATGTCCTCCTGCATGGCTATATCCTGCAAACGGGCATCAATCATTATTCTCTGTTGTTGTTCACTCTTCCCCCAAAAACAGGCCAACGACCAGGCTGCATTTTGCACATCAGTCAAAATCTGCCTTATCCATTTATAATCAAGGGGCCCTTGATATTCAAGTTGTTCATGTAGGCAAAGGGAGGGTAATGAGTTTTCTTCTAACCTCAACAACTAAACCCAATACCTCAACCTCTGGTTTTTTCCTAATGTTAAGATTGCGGAGAATCCAGTCTCAGCCCTTAAAATGGGAGCCAGAACACTCTGGGGTAGACCCAGTAAATTCCTTAAACATTTATTTTGTACTACCTCCAATACCTGCCCTTTATTATCTGGTATGATTTCCAATCCATAAGTTAACAATGTTTGAATCTTCATTTTATAGACTTGCAATATATCAGAAAGGGGGACCCCCCTGGCTTTTCTTGCCAGTCTCAAAACTCCCTTGGCTATTGCTAGTCCCTTAACAGCAATTTGATGTTTGTGTTTTCCCCATATGGCATTGTTTGCCAGGGTCATACCCAAATAAACATACGAATCGGTTTGTTGAAACTCAACTCTACCTATACACCATTTATATTTCAGCTTTTTTCCCCAAAAAAATCATGATCTGAGACTTTACCGGGTTCACAATTAATTCATTATTCTTACAATAACGCATCAGCCCTTCAAGTTGGCGAACCAATCCCATTCTGGTTTGGGACAGGATCACAATATCTGCATACATGAGGGCACCGATTGCCTCATTCTTAATTTTCGGAGGGCAACAATCTGGGGTATTTAACACTTTTGACAGATCACTCACATAAAGATTAAACAAAATAGGAGCGAGCACGCATCCCTGGCGTACTCCTTTATTTACACTTACCGATTGAGATAAGGCTCCTCCATATTTCCCTCTGATCTTGGCAGTATTCTCTGAGTGTATAGCTATTATCAGCTCTAAAAGATTCCTATCTATTCCAAGATAAAATAATTTAGACCACAGTTTCTGTCTCAGGACAGAATCAAAGGCCTTCTGGAAATCTATAAAGGCAAGGAAGAAATTCCCCGCGTTTATTCGCACATATTTATCCAATATATGGGAAAGAACAAAACAATTGTCTAGTGTGGAACGCTGTTTCTGAAAACCAAATTGTTCACGGAGTATAAGATGGTTAAAATCTACCCATTCCTCCAGATGCCTCAATAAAAGTTTAGCAAAAACTTTACCCGTAACGGGGAGCAAGTTAATAGGGCAGTAACAGCCTGGATCCAGGGGATCTCCTTTTTTAAATATGGGGGCTATAATACTCACACACACCAAGATCGTGGAAGCTTTTTTTCCACGTTTATCTGCGTAAAGTATTTTGCTAATACAGGTAGCCACCAAGAGGGGACTGCCTGTAGCACCTCAGTCACAAAAAAATCATGACCAGGAGCTTTTGCTTTTTTTAATGACCTAATCACCTTCAGCAGGTCCTCTTCTTTTACTCGAGGGTCAAAGCTCTTTTCCATTAATTTATGTTGTTGTACAGGGAGTGTAAAACCTTTCCCTGGTGCATCCGCATATAATGCCCCAAAGAAACTTTCCCAACATGCAGCACTTATCTAGGATTCCTTTTTTGGGGATCTGGGTCGCAAACCTCAGTTCACTAAAGCCCAGAAGCATTGTAAATCTTTCTGGGCTGCTGCTAACCTTACCCTAGCCCAAATATAATTTATGGCAATCACCTTCTTACGTTTAATCAAAGCTTTATAGTTTCTTCTAGCTTCTAAGAAGTCCTTTTTAGCTTGTTCCCAAGTGGACTGTATCCATAAGGTTCTCAAATAAAGGAGCCGGCGTTTTGATTGTTGACATTCGCCGTCATACCAGTCATTCGTATGGGGTGTACTTTCCTTCCATTCCTTAGACAGAACTTCTCTTTCCAGGGTGGATACAATCTTATCATAATATGAATGTAATTATTCAATATCCAAATCACCTGGACTGATCATCTCCTCTCTTATTTGTATCAACATAGGGTTCCAGAGCGTATCTAGTAATTTGAATAATACTGAATTTGACCATTTAACTCTAGTTCTTCCCTTATCCAATATACATGCTTGAGGAATAATAACCCCTCTTAAGTTAATATCTACTGACAGAGCTTGATGGTCCGATTCAGGTGTTGGAAACAACCTAAAGGAAGAAAAATAATCTAGCTGTACCGAATAAACAGCTATATAATCGATGATACTCCTGCCATTTTTGTTGATAAAAGTAAAATCCCCTTCTGGGTCTCCTGGCCCTTTTCCATTCAATACCAACAGGTCATTCTCATACAGGAAATTAATCATACATTTCCCTGACTCATTACATATAGTATCCCGAGACCTTCTTCCAATTATTCCCTTCTCTTTAACTGTCAGGGCCTTCATATTGGCTTCCAATCTCGCATTCCAGTCACCTGCCATTAAAAAAAATGGCAGAGGGGAATTTGGGCCATCAATTGGTCCAATATCACACCCAGAGCTTCCCAGATGGATGGATCATAAAACACTTAGGAGTGTGGGGGCAAATATAAATTCATCAACATAACAAGTCCAGGTTGCAATTCCCAGGCTATAGCTTTTACCTCTGCTCTGTCCAAATGGATGATTTTACCACTACATCCATATTTATTAAGCAATGTAGCCAAACCCCCTGAAACTCGGCCCCTAGGTTTATCTTTAACTCCTGGCTTTGAGTACACGTAGAATTCAGGTATTGCCACCGTATCCTCCTTTTGACACCATGTTTCCTGCAATAATATTATATCAAACCTCTTTAAGAACCTAACCCATTCTGGATCATCCAATTTATTTTTTAAGCCTGCAATATTCCATGACAAGAGGTTTAACTGCAAGGTGGAATTCTCCATTTCATAAAATAGATGAATCATCTTGGGGGTCTCTTTTACATCTTCTTCCCTGTAGATGCCTGATCCAGGCAAATTCCAATATACCTTCCCCCTATACTTCAGCTCCCCTGGTTCATTAATAATTGAACCTACCTGGGAAACCTCCATGTGTCATTCCCTAAGTTCCTTCCCCTGAACCTCCAGTATATCAGTCCCATTATCAGCTTCCAGCTCTGTGGGACCTTCCTCCCTCTCAGGTCCCTTTTCCCAGGGTAGAATTTGAATAGCTCCATCTTCCTCCCTTACATTACACCCTTGCTTCCTATATAATTTCTATTTTAGTTTGAATCAGGTTTTTAACCTTTTTTCCTTTCAAGGTGCCAAGTTTTGGAGGGGACATCTGTCCCAACTCTCTCTGTTCTAAATAACAGGCAGCTGTCCATGCCTCAGCTAAAGACTTTGGAGACTGAACAGATCCCATCGCTCGCTTTTGATCTCCCTGAAAATTTAAGCTTAATACCGGCAGTTCTTCCCTAATACGGTCTAATTTCTGTATAAGGATATTTTGCTGGATAATAGAGAGGTTCTCAAAGGCCTGCAGCGAGAGTGGGGCCAGCACCCCAATACCTTCATTCCCTAAATATCCCTGTATTTCCACAGATCGGGGTCCACAAGAATCATTTTTTGCCTCAACTCTCGCTGCCAGTACATTAGCTAGGTCACTTGCTGACAATAAATCCTCCACTATACCATCGGAGGCATTCTCTATGACATTTGTTTCCATATCTTCCCTTTCTTGACTTTTATTTACATTTGAACGTACTGTAGGATCCTCCACACTTAATTTCACCTGAAGCCTTGGAATAATAGGGATTTAATTTGGATGATCCTGCTTTACCCCTTCTTTCCCATACTTATTTTCCCCCATATTCATGAATACTCAGTCAATAGATACCCCAAATCGCTTAAGGTTTTTCCTAGCTAAAAACATTTTATCTACCATCCAGGGAGAGGAAAAACAAACCCTTGGACATCTACTATATCTTGTGTTACTCAGACACTCCCAGTCAATTATCTCCACTTTATCTTGCCTAATCGCAATTAGTGCTGAAATATTTCTAACTATTTCATCAACAGAGCCCCAACTTGGCACAGTTCCCGAATCCACGGGTCTAACTTTCAGCCAGATGGCCTTATAACCTAGACCATTGGCACTCGGTGACCTATAGGATGGAGCCAGATTATTGGTAGACCCTGGCTTTAAAAAAGTCCTTTTTTTTCCACCTCCCCTACATATTGTTCCTGTGTTACCAGGTCAACACTCTGTAGTTCGCTTTGAGCAAAAACACTTGAGTTAAATTGATCGATCTTTCCCAATAGGGTATGTAATTGACCTTTCATCCCCACTAATGAGGTTCCGATATCTGCAATATTCTTAAATAATAAGGCTATAGTTTTTGCAATGAAGTGACATGGATACCTCAATGCCTCTCCATCAGACTGATCATACAAGGTATTAGATATATCATCCCTCAACTCAGGTAAGACACCCAAGCTACCCTGTTCATCTGTGCCCATAGGGGGCTGATGTATTGCAGAGTCCAAATTCCCCAATTCTTCCAAGACCTGAAATCGATTAGATAACTCCGGAAGAGGAGTATGGCTGTTCGAATGACCTGCTTTCAGGTATTTGGATTGGGGAATTCCTGTCGGCTGCAGGGACGCTGATCGTTGTTGCCTCTTTCGCTCCATACTTCACCACTACTCAGGGATAAGGAGCCAGTCACATAGAGTCTCCCTGGCACTCCCGGCCACGCGCACAAGGGCACGCCCAAGGCGCGTATGCCTCGGTCAGCGCTGCGCCTTATTGTCAATAGGAAGCTCCGGCCACGCCCCCGCCTCAGCGGTCAGCCTCCTCTCGCACTCTGCCACAGCTGTTGCTCCAGTCCCTGGCTCAGCTCGTGCTCCGCAGGGAACTTATCTCAGGGCAGCCGGCTCACGGTACACCAGCCCGCACCCACAGCTTTCCCTCTGGTTACACCACCCATGCAACAACTTAAAGACAGAAAGGAGCCCCCCTCTACTCCACGCAATTGCATAGCTAGGATCTGCTAAGCACATCCAGAACACCGGATGCACACACTGGCTTCCCCAATCTCCAAAGCGGACCACAGCGAGTTATGTGCAAGCCACTGATTAGTGGCCTCAGACAATTAGAAGTGCTAAGGGAGTTCAGCTATCATAGTGAAAGGCACCACAAAAATATTTCTTAGGGCAATCAGCAACCCTAGACTGCCAAACATGTGACGTGTACCTGATTTGAGAAGTGTCTCACTTTTAAAGTCTGCCGACTAGTTTTGTGAGAACTTCTGACTAAGCTTAGCTGGAATTATTGGCCATATTTAATAACTGAAAGCAATCCAAAGCTTTAAAACTTTAGTCTTAGTTACTTTTTATCCAAGTACAATACCTATTAGCAATTATGGATAATGGAGAAAATACCTATGTCTGAAACTCTCCGAAACAATCTTGCTCAAAATCCCCCGAAATTGCTGCCCCAATTCCAATAATGGAGAATCAGTCCAAAGAGGATTCTTGGTTATATTTGAGGGGGGGAAAGGGGGGAGGAGGATAATTTGTTTGTTTTGGGTAGGGGAACAAAAGTTATGGTCTACTCCAGCAGACTGAGAACACTTTATCTGAAGGAAACTATGAGGCATCCAAACAATTATTAGCTTGTTTTATTAGACACGCGACTCCCCATTAACTTGAAAGTAATTCCTCTGTTCTCATGCAAGATCACAGAGAGATGCATCAATACATGTTTTTAGCTACTTTTATCAGATTTTGCACTGCAGCAGGACGCTCTCCACTCTGTCCTTATTTCTGTGGGTTTAAGTATTTCATGAAGACAATGCAATCCAAGCACCTTTCAAAAAGCAAACAATATATTTCATGCAGACCTCGAGTACACACAGGATACATATTTAACTCCCCGTGACTCATAGGGGACTCGCAGCGGTCAGCCTTTATCCCTCCTGTTCTCTGCCTATAGCATACGAGGATTCTGTAGTTTGAGACAGCGATCGGCTGGAATTTGGTGACTTATCTGCAGAATATAAAACTTGATCTGATGGTCCCTTCTGACCTTAGACTCTGAAATCTATGAAACACTATGCAAGTCTCTGAAGCAGAGAGAATGTATATTTCATACAATAAAAGTGTAGGGAGCAATTAATCAGAACGATAAACCCCTTGGGGTAAGAACCTGTCTCTAATTATAATTGTATAGTGTCAGGCACACTGCTAGCGCTACATAAATACACATGTTCTTGGTAACTTGCATCAGTGAGCGGGACAGCAGTTGCATTTTGGACCGTATTCAGCTTTGTTTGAAACATGGACTTCACCTCCCAAATACAGGGGACTACAAGCGTGTGGAGTGTTTTCAGCAAAATCAGTTTCACACAGTATCAGATGTCATCCTCTGCCTACAGCTGGAAGGGAGCACCATTTTGCATTATATCTACTTCAATATTTAATCACATCAGAGTCTAAGACACCTCTAAGCTGCATACTGGTTCCAGTATGCAGTCAAATGCTTTTCAGAGTCCCAACCTGAAAATAATTATATAAAACACTCTCATAGGTAGGTCTAGGTACAAAAGTGTTTAATAGAGTCAGATTTTAAGATTATCCAAGCTCATGTCTAGCCTCCTATATATAGGAGAGGCCAACTGAATTTCATTCACTTATTAATTAGCAAGCCTAATAAACTCTATTCCATCTCATCTCCCTTCTTGTTCATGTACATCTGTGGCCACAGGGCAAGATCCTGTGTAGATACGGGGTGCAGTGCCATCAGTATATCAACAACTCTGTCTTCTCTATCCGACCCGGCTCAGTGCTTGGCTGCTGTTGGGGACTAGATACAGGTAAGCCAACTGAAGAGGAATCCAGACAACACTGAAGTGATGAGGGCTGGTCAGTTCTGTGACTGAGGGGAGATAAGGATGCCCATCACTGATGGGATCCAGGTGCCTCTGGCTAATTAGGTTCACAGCTTTGGGGTGTTCCTGCACTTCACTTGGAACATCTAGTTGAGGCAGTGGCTAGGAGCACTTTTCAGAAACTATCTGGTGATAGAACTGCAACCCTTTCATGTTTGGCCATTATAATCCATGCCTTCACAAGCTTATTTATTTAGTCGCATTTATATGCCGCCACCTTAAGCCTACAGCATCTCGGGGCAGCTTCCATACAAAAATAAAGTATTTAAAACCAGAATAAAAAATTTACAATATTCAACATTCAGCAGTTTAAAACCCTCGTTAACCCACCCCCCGCCCACCTCCCCGAAGGCCTGGGAGAACAGCCACGTCTTACATGCCTGTCAAAAGGCCAGTAGACTTGAGGCCAGGTGGGCTTCCTCCAGGAGGGAGTTCCACAGCCGCAGCCCTACCACGGAGAACGCCCTCTCCATTATGGCCCCCGCTTCACACAGGAGACCTCCAGGAAGGCACTCCCAGTGGACCGAAGGGGCCATCCTGAGACACAGAAGGCGAGGTGATCCCTGAGATATCCATGGCCAAGACCGTACATAGCTTTATAGATCAAAGTCAACACCTTGAATCTGGCTCGGTAAGTTATAGGCAGCCAGTGGAGCGCATGGAGCACAAGCGTAACGTGCTCTCGTCGACCCGTCCCGCGTAGGACACAGGCCGCTGTATTCTGCACTAGCTGCAACCTCCAGGCCAGCGTCAAGGAAAGCCCCACGTACAGCATGTTACAGTAATCCAGCCTCGAGGTGATGAAGACATGGATCAGAATGGCCAAGTCGGATCTGGAGATGTATGGGCGGAGCCTCCACACCAGATACAGCTGGCGGAAAGCCACCCTTGCCACCACCTCCACCTGCCAATCCAGGCGGAGGTCCGAGCCCAATACCACCCCCAGACTTCGTACCTGCTGGGCCACGGAGGGGCGCACACCCTCCACAAGGGGGGCCAGCACCTCCCCCACTTTACCCACCACCACCACCTCCATCTTATCAGGGCTGAGCTTCAGTCTGCTCTGCCACAACCAACGCGCCACGGCCTCCAAACACTGGGACAGCACAGAGACAGCAGGACCTGGGTCAACTGAAAAGGAGAGGTAAAGCTTGGTGTCATCAGCATATTGGTGGCAACGCACATCAAACCCTTTCACGATCTCCCCCAAGGGCTGCATATACACATATGCAGGCTATGCGTATATGCTAGACCACTTGAGGCTAGACTACTGAAATGTATTCTACATGAGGTTTCTTCTTGAAGAGATTCAGTGGCTGCAGCTAATGCAGATCACAGTAGTTCATCTCCTAAAAAGGGTGGGTCCCACATATCTCATGTGTGGTATCTTTCAGGGATCTGTTCTGTCCCACCTCCTGTTCAACATGTACATGCAGCTGCTAAGGGAGGTCGTGAGAGGGTTTGGTGTTATCAATACGCTGATGACACCCAACTATCTCTCTCATTTTCAGCTGACCTAGGCCCCGCAGTCTCGTTGATTACCCGGTGTTTGGCAGTTGTGGGGGACTGGATGAGGGCGAGCTATCTGAAGCTGAATCCCAACAAGACAGAAGTAATGCTGGTGGGGAGGGCCAGGGGGTGTAGATCCCCATTGTTATTCAAGGTAGTTAAAACACCAAGAGACTGTGAGGAACTGCAACAAGATCTTAGGACACTGGGTGCCTGGGCATCTAAATGGCAAATGAGATTTAACATGGACAAGTGCAAAGTGATGCACGTAGGGAAAAATAATCCAAACTATATGTACACAATGCTGGGTACTAAGCTAGGAGTTACCACTCAGGGAGAGGATCTGGGAGTGGTTGTGGACAATACAATGAAATCCACAGCGCAGTGTGCAGCAGCAGTCAAAAAAGCAAACAGAACGTTAGGAATTATTCAGAAGGGGACAGAGAATAAAACTGAGGATGTCATAATGCCTCTATACAAATCAATGGTGCAAATGCACCTCAAATATTGTGTGCAGTTCTGGTTGCCCCATCTCAAAAAAGACATAGCTGAACTAGAAAAGGTACAGAGAAGGGCAACAAAAGTGATCAGAGGCATGGAAGGGTTCCCATATGAGGAGAGGCTTGGTAGGTTGGGGCTCTTTAGCTTGAAGAGACAACTGAGAGGAGATATAATAGAGGTCTATAAAATCATGAGTGGTGTGGAACTAACAAACAAGGAGCAGTTATTTACCCTCTCAGCTAGTACTAGAACTAGGGGACACTCCATGAAGACTCATGGCTGGCAAGTTTAAAATAAATGAGAGAATATTTTTTTCACTCAGTGTATAATAGTTTCTTTACGATAGGACCATTAGCAGCTATTAGCCAGACCGATTCAGGGAACATGATGGGAGCTGGGGGAAAACAACAGGGAATGGATCCCTCATTGTGACTTGTTCGGTGCTTCTCCCAAGCCTCCGTGATTGGCCATTGTCAGAGACAAGATGTTGGGCTAGATGGACCATTGGTCTGACCCAGTATAGCACTTATGTTCTTATTGATAGGGTTCGTCCCTCCCTGGTTCCTCAGGTTTGTAGTCTGGGGGTGGTCAATTCACAGATAAGCCTGGATGTCCAGGTGGCAGCTGTGACGAGGAGCGCCTTTTGCCAGTTAAATCTGGTACGGTGGCTTTGGCCGTGCATCTTGTACTCTGCCATCATCGTCCATACCTTCACCACCTCTAAACTGAACTACTGTAATATGCTCTACATGGGACTACCCATGGTTACAGATCAGAGACTGCATTTGGTGCAGAATGCGGTGACCCATCTCCTCACCTAAATGGGGTGTCCTGGGTTATTATGTTTGTGGATTTTAGAGAGGGAATGCAGAGCCATGAGCATAACACACCTGTGATTTGTTTGCTGCACTGTCTGCCAATAGTCTTCCGGGCCTGATTCAAGGTGTTCGTTCTTACCTATAAAGCCCTAAACGGCCTGGACCCAACCTATCTACAGGACCGCCTCACTCCCTGGGTTCTGAATCAGCTCCTGCAATCAGCCGGAGGCACCCTCCTTGAAGTCCCCTGGCTGTGACAGGAGCAACGTTGGAAAGGGTGTTCTCAATGCGGCTGTAGAACTCCCTTCCGGCAGAAATCCATTTGTCCCCAGATCTTCCCTCCTTCAGATGCCCGTGCAAGACCTTGCTTTTTCGCCAGACTTTTGGCAGGGGAGATGGGTAGTGGGAGGGGGTTGGGGAATGGTTTTAGATTTAGAGATCTTTTAGTAGTATTTTATTGCATGTTTTATTTTATGGTTCTTACTGCTCACTGTCCCGAGCTGCCAGAGGCAGGAAGAGGTGGGAGACAAACTTGTGTATAAATAAAATAAAAAACAGACAAAGCTTGAGCCCAACATCTCTCCTCCTCCCTTTTGTTCAATTGTGAGCCTTAATGTTAGAGAGGGACACACTCTGGCAAGTTCATTCACTTGCAAGTTCCACATCTGTCCAGTCCACTGCATTTCCTCCAGGCTCCCATTCAGCACATCCCACTTTCCTTTTTGGCTGATCTATAACCCCCAAAGTGGACTGCATGGAAGGGAGGCAGGAGGAAGTAAGGCAAGTAAGACAGGAACGACTCATGTGTTGGAAGGCAAGGGTCTTACCAAAAAAGGAATGCGAGAGTTTTCTATAGTGCTATTGCATGTGAATTTAATATAAGGATGAGCAGAGTTGATCTAACCTTTGAAGCAGTCTAAGTTATCCTTACCACTGGTCCAGATAACAAGAATATCATCAATAAATCGCCACCAAACTAGGGGTCTGTGTTTAGTATTCTTGAGGACAGTTTGTTCCAGGTTCCCCCATGAATAAATTGGCATACAAAGTTAGTGTCTTTAATAAGATAGAAGGTTTTGGACCAGATTTTGTAGGTGTGAATCAATATACAGAGATTCTTTCTGTGGCTGTATTGTTGCCTGGGACAATGGGGCGCCCTGGGTTATTAGGTTTGTAGATTTTAGGCAACATGTAAAATCTTCGAGGAGTGGGGTTAGGATTGATGAGAAGTGAGGCTGTATCTTTGTCAACAAGTCCCTTACTGTAAACCCTTGGATGGTTTTGGAGATGGGGTCATCAAGATCTCATGTGATGTCCTTCGAGGGGTTTGTAAGTGCTACGATCATTAAATTGTCTTAAGCCTTCTGAAATGTAGTCCTGGATATTAAGTACTACCAAAGCTCCACCTTTGTCAGAAGGTTTGAGAATGTCACTTCTTAATTGGAGAGTAGTTAAGGTGGTCCTTCCTTCTTTGTTAATTATCATCATCATTATTATTAGCAGCAGCTTTTATATAGTGCCAGCAATGTACCTGGCACTTGAGAGAGAGTAAGATAGACACGGTCCCTGCCTGAGAGCTTACAATCTAAAGACAGAGGGAGGGGAAGACAGGGAAGGGAGAAACAGAGGGAGAGACAAGGGATGCAGCATTCATGAAGATGCGAGAACTCAGGTACATGTTCTTGGCTAGGTTACAGTAAATTAGGAGTTTACAGATAACAGGTGGGGGATGATTAGCAGGAGTTAGGAAGAGCAGAGCGGAAAAGGTAGGTTTTGAGGAGGGACTTGAAGGTGTGGAGGGTGGACCCCAGCAAGGCAGACGAGTGCAGGGAAGGAATTCTAGGCATGCGGAGCAGCGAGGCAGAAAGGATGAAGGCGGTTGGGGGAGCATGGGAGGCGTGGGAGGTTAAGGGAGGGGATGGAAGAGGAGCTGAGTGCTCGAACAGGGGTTCGGAGGGAGATCAGGGCAGAGAGGTAGGGGGGAGTGAGGTGTATGTGAAGAGGAGCAGCTTGTGCAGAATACACTCAGGAAGGGGGAGCCAGTGGAGAGAGGAGAGGCTGCACATGGTCAAAGCGATGGGCTAGGTGGATGATCTTGGCAGCAGAGTTTTGAACAGAGATGAGGGAAGAGAGGTGAGAGTGGGGAAGGCCAGCAAGGAGGTTACAGTAGTCAAGGCATGAGATGACTAGGGTGTGGATGAAAGTTTTGGCAGAGGAGACAGAAAAGGGCAGATCTTAGCAATCTTGTGGAGGGAGAAGCGGCAGGATTTGGCGACGGAGTCAATATATGATTTGAAGGTAAGATGCGAGTTGAAGATGAAGCCCAAGCTACGGGCTTGGTGGACAGGGAGGATGGAACCCCGTCAATGGCGAGTGACAGGGAAGAGGGAGAGGAAGGATTGGGAGGGAAGATAAGGAGCTCAGTTTTTGCCATGTTCAGTTTGAGTTTACTTTCAGTTTAGATAGGTTGTCATAAGTAGGTGTAGGTACATGCATGTTGATGTTTCTATTCATGGACAGAAAGAAAGTCTCTAAAACAGGATTCCTGTTGGTAGGAGGTGTCCAGGTCTTGGGTGGAAGAAAACTGGATAGAGGGTCTTTCTGGTAAGTTAGTGTGGTCACTGGAATTGTCACAGAAGAATTCTGCTAATCTACATTGACATTCAAATGTTCTGATGTCATTTTTCATCTTTGCTATAGTCATGTGCAATAGCACTATAGAAAACTCACATTCCTTTCTTGGATGTTTGCTGACTATTTACCAACACAAAATTACCACTAATCTATACAGTAAACCAACAGATGTCCATGTATATTTAGATTGGAATTCATGCCATCCCAAACATGTAAAGAAGAATATCTACAGCTTAGCCCTGAGAATGAAACATCTGTAACACCAATTACTTCAAAAGAATTAATAAGCTCAAAGGGCAACTCCTTTGTAGGAGACATCCTCTACATGTTACGGTCTACAACATCTACCAAGCATCTATTTCCACAAGGGACTCGCTCCTTCAAAAACCTATGAGTGAAAATACTAAACAATGAATCCCTTTTGTGGTTGACTTCCACCCAACATCCCCTAATTTTCATCTGGCTATTAAGGAACGCTATCCCTTGGTTGCCAACTCACGTCTGACTACATCTATTAACAAACCCCCTCTCAGAGGCAGTTGGTGGGTTTTGAGGCTGGAGGGGCAGTAAGGCCAGCGAGTCTAGGGATGGAGCCAGGGCAACAGTAGGCGGCATAACCCAGCAGCAAGGAGTTCCCAGGGTTAACATACAAAACACAGTTTGCATGCACATCAAGCTTAAAATAAATAGTTTATAAACCCAAAACACAGGCACTCATCCTTGTAAAGCATCTACGTCACAGCCTGAGTCCAGTAGTTCATGATACTGAGGACTGACAATACCATGCATTCTACATTCTGCCACAGAAGTTGCCCATGCTTCCAAGCCATGCCCTGAATCATGTCCCGGATCTCATCCGCCCGCCATATGGTCTCCCCAAGCAGCTCCCTCGCCGAAGCAGCTCCTGTGCATCCGGTTGCAAACCCGCAGGTCCTGGTTCCACTGGTGGCTTGTGACTGGAGGTTCCGTCTGCGCCCACTACAGTGGCAGATTTGTAGCACAGCAACAAGGAAAACCAAAAGTTCAGTTAGTCCCGCCCCACCATTTCAGCCCCCACAGCCCTCCGCCTGCACCAAGGGAAGCGGGAATGAGTACCTGGAAGAGGCAGAGGAGTGAAGAGAAATCAGGCACCACCATTAGCGCCCTCACACCTGCCCTCCACACCTGCTATTTTAGCTTCCACTCCACGCCACAATCCTGCAGTTTTTTCAACACAGTAAAGAAAAAGCCACCACATTAGATAGAAATAAAAACGGAAGCCTTAACATGCAGCTGTGCAAACACAGCCTCCCACCCAGGTGCATTAACTTACTGTTCTCCTCTACCTCCTCTGTAAAAGTGGCCTCTGTACCCTCCAACAGTACCTCTGGTGGCTTCTCAAATGGAGGCTAGCTCTCAAGATTGAGGGGGTAGACGGTCAGTCACGGTCCTCATGTCCTCAACCGTTGCGGTCTCTGGGGTGGGGACAGGCACAAGAGGATCTCCAGTGGCAGTCACAGCTTCCATGGGAGGAGCAGGAGCGGTTGCAGCAGGAGAGCTGTATCAACCTGCCTCTGACGAAGGCACAGTCATACAAGCAGGATGCCAGGATGGCTCCATCCGTGCAGAGGAACTGGTCCAGCACCTTGTAGCAGGGAGATGTTTGCCTCCCACAGCTTGAGGCAAAGTTGTTGTCCCAGATCCCCGTTGGCACTGGTTCATGTCCCTGTTGTATCCCTAGAGTGTCATTCATGCCAAGATCTCCTAGAACACTGCCTCGTTCAGATAGCACTTGACCAGGGAATGTTGCACCTTCCGCTCCTCCCCCAGAGCAATGAAGACCTTGTTCTAAGGAATACACCTTTGGTAGAAGGATTTGTAGATGGAGAGGTGCCCGTG
The DNA here is from genome assembly GCA_003113815.1 of Sphenodon punctatus. Classification (NCBI taxonomy): domain Eukaryota; kingdom Metazoa; phylum Chordata; class Lepidosauria; order Sphenodontia; family Sphenodontidae; genus Sphenodon; species Sphenodon punctatus. Next base: position 1,609,380 of record QEPC01015038.1, read on the forward strand.
ATGCAACACCAGAGGTAGTGGTGCTGCTAGTAGTTGCCTATGAATACCAGTAAGGAGGGGGGACCACATAATTGGACAGCAATAAACAGAAGCATTTATCATGCAGCTGTATAAACAAAGCCACCCCCACCCCAGTGCACTAACTTACCATAGTTGACAGGCTGTCATTCTGAGCCATAAACACAGCGATGGAAAGCTTATGAAAGTTGCTCCTTAGAACATAAAAGTTTGGGAAGAGCAAGCATTGGGCACATGCTGAAAACCAGGACAAGCTGGAACATGTTCAGATTTGGCACGTGTTGGCCTTTTAAGGGGGGGATGTAGAGCAGGAATGGGGCAGGAAGGGGTCGCTTCTTGGAATGCTCTATGTTTTTCACTCATGATTCTACAGTATTGGCGGACCTGTATGCACACAAGGCTGTACACAACCAAGCCGATGGGATGCGGATATATGGGCACACATTAGCCCGTATTTGTCCACAGTGGGCTCCACATGCTCAGAGATCTCACTAAGCGGGGAGGCTGCATGTCCGGTGGGTGGTGGTACAAACACGTAACACCCATCTGGTGTGGGCTATAGCAGGCTCTCATCTCATTTGTTAACACCCAGTGATTCTTCTACCACAGATCTCTGGTAGCCTTTTTAAAAAAAAAAAAAAAAAAGCTTCACTAACAAAGTGCAGAGGTGATTAGCTTGAGTCTCACTTCCTCAGACTGCCTCCTATACACCTTTTCCCCTGTTTTAAGCCAACAACCTGCTTTTCTGGGTAAAGCAGAAATGCTCCCTCATCTGCTAAATAAACTAACAGGGGTAAGGAACAGATAGAATGCATGACTGTTAGTACAGTGCTGCAACGTAACACCTATTTAGCTTGCTAGAAAATATACAAGGTCCTTCTCTGGTGGCCAAAGAAAAAGCAGTTGCTCATATAATCCAGACTGTAGAGTTTTGGAAAGGCACTTGTAAGGTCAAAAGAACAAGGTATAAGTGAGACGTCTTCCATTCTTTTTAAAAGCAAAAATCTTTCAGCCCAGCCTCAGTGTTAAGCCACTTTTTGTTGCCTAATGCTGGGCTAGAAGAGAATCCACATAATGAGGCCTAAAGGTTCCTTGGGAAAAGGACTCTGCTGTGAAGCATGAAGCCTAGAGTTCACTTGGGCAAGTCCTTTGGGGGGTACAGAGTTTTGATGACACTAACTGCATGACTTCAGGATGTCACACAGATTCAAGTCCCCCATGAAGACAATTTCCTACTAAGCTCTGTAGATAGGTGCTGAAGAAGCAGCTCATCCTATTATCTTGTCTGATTCAGTTGCCTATAGCAGATCCCACCACTATTTTCTCATGCTTAGTTAGAAAATGGTTTATTCTGAAGTGAAATGACAAACACCATCAAACTTGGGGGGAAATATAGTTTTATTCCTGGAATATAAAAGATTACTACAACAAAAGAGTGAAAGAAGTTTCCCAGTTTGCTTGTTTGTGCACTTGTCAGATTGTAGTAGGTTATATTCAGTTTTGCTATTGCCATGCATGTTCACATCAGACTCTCCACTACAAAGACTACCCTAATATGAAAGACTCAATTATTTAAGAGTACTCAGTCAACTCTCAAATCAATGGGGGGGGGGGGGGGGGGGGAGAAATACAAAACTGATAACTACAGAATATTTTGAACTGTTTGTTTTTAACTAGCGCTATACAAGCAAAAACCTTGTTTGCATATTTATCGCTATACCAACTTTAGAATCTTTCTGGATGATCAAGCTTCCCTACCCCCAACAGCTCAGCAGCAGTGCCTCCCTTCCATTCTGTCACCACTAGCAGCATGGAGCATATAAGAGCTCCATTGTATCACAGTTCAAGGAAGTGACTAAGCTCTATAAGACAAGCAGTGTGCCTCTGTCCTCCCTGCAAAGGACCAATGCTCTGTTATCCAGTACATCCTTAGATCAAAACCATTCACATTGTGCATCTGTTACCTTAACATTCTAAGCCGCAATTCCTTTGCATCTTTATTCAAACGAACATACCAGGGACATGGACATGACATCTGTGCCACCTGGAAATGGGTGCCTTTTGCGAAGGGGGTGGAGGAGGAGAAGTACCTACCCAGCCGAGCTCCAGCCTCTACTGCAGGTACTTACAGTTCCAAGCGTGCTAAGGTCTGAAAAAGCAAAACAACCCGCTTTTCTTTTGTCGACCCACGATTACAGAAATTTCAATCCAGATGGGAAAGTTTGACTTGAACAAGTGCCAGTTACATTCAGAGAGGAATGGGGGAGACAGAGGTGGAGAAATCCAGGGACTACATAGCTGAAGCACATACACTCTTCTCTAATTTTTTCAAACCATCAGGTGCATGCTAAGTCATCAAGTCAGAAATGCTTCACTCCCAACAGTGGGCAACAGTTATCAATTCAATTTTTCCCAACAGGTCAGTGTTTACAACCAAGCTGACAGAATCAAGGAAGTAAGGGGTTTTCATCTTCACAATTACAAAGCAATATTTAGTAACTCAGAAAGGTGCTTTAGGGCAGCAGGACTTCAATATACATTCCTATTTTAACTATGGAAAAATTTATTCAAAGAAAATACCATGTTAGATCTTCAAGATCTTAGTTTACGCACGAGCCAAATCACTCATCACTCTCCTTTTACCACACAACTTTTCAGTTTTTATCATTTTCTTTCAATTTTCTTTCATATTCAGTTTATGAATATGCAACTCCCTTGATGGTCCTAGCCCAACTCAATAATAGTCCATAAATGGACCGCACCTGTGTTTCAAACTCAGGCTGCACAATCCTCCATCCATTGAAATCAATGGTAATACTCCTATTTACTAACAATGAAGGATTGTCCTACCCATAGAACATTAAAGGCCAAAGCTTGGGAAGTTCAAAGGGGAAAGCAAAAATCCCCCACTGAGCACACATAGACCCTCAAATTTTAAGAGCAAGTTTTTGTTTTCAAGGTTATAAAACTTTGGAAATTCATACTGAACATGAACTGATGCAGGGGTGTTTTCCAAAGTATGAGGATTCCAACATCTCTACCATTTCTCAAAGTTTTTTTCAGGGTAAAATTGTCATTATTTGTGCAAGTTTCACTGGTAGCTATCCAGTTCTGAATAGTAACTGAAAACTGGCTAAACGTAAACACTGACTTTTGCAGCAAATATAGATTAACTGTTATTACAACGGGCACAGGATTTTGTCAAGGCCATCGATCCTAAAACAAGCTTCAGTTACAAATCAAGCAAAAACCCAAAAGCAAATATAATACAAAGCAATTAAGTTTAAAACAGTAAAACTCAACATAAAATCAGAATGGCCGAACCACAAGTGAAGTTTGCTTCTAAGTTGCTCAGTTCTATAGGCAAACAAAAGCAACTTTAGTAATAAAAGCCAAGTCCTTTTGCTCTAAAAGTCATTTTTTTGTAATTTGACTAATCTCACTTTCTGTAATATGGGCTAAATAAAACTGTCTCAAGTTGTTTAAATAATGAACTTTCTAAAACATAATGCACTATATCTTCTACAGCTCCAGTTCAACAAGGACAAAGGGTGAAAACAGACAACGCTAACTCCACTCTAACGTTTCTTATGCATGTTGCAGGGCTGCATAGGGCACAAATAAAGCCCTGCAACCTGCATAAGAAATGTTAGTGTGGAGTTAGTGTTATGTCCGTTTTCACCCCAAGTCTCAAACCTCTAGGAACCTGTAGCCTCCTTTCCACCATAATGGTAGTTGGCATTTGTTTGGTATGAAGTCTACAAAGAGCCATCTTAAGCTTCTGATTAAGGTCCATTAAGAGAGGATGTTTTGTCCCCCCTCCTCAACCTTCCATGAACTATATTTGATGGCACAATACAGCAATCACAAACTATAGCAAAATCTTCCTGGCATGAAATCTCTCTTAGCCTTTGTTTCACTAATTGCTTATGATAAACTGTAAAAATTCTAATATCAGTGATGTAATATCCTAAACTACAAGGAGTACGAACAACAAGAGTCAGCCAAGTTGATTTCTGAGAAGAAAAGTTACTGTCTTCTATACAGCACATTTTGGGAAATCTTTTAGGTGAAAAAGTCAGGACATTAAACCAATATCTCAGCAGGGCCTCCACATCAGCCTCTAACCTTAGGAAAAAAGGCTGGGATAGAAGGCGCCAACTCCAACAAACAACGTACACATTTTTTTTAGGGATATCAATATCTGTATTCACTAAATATCCCTGACTTTCCGCACCATACCAGCGAGCATAATATACGGGACTATACAACATCTTTACTGCTTACATGGCACACAAGTTAAGGCAGGAGCCTTAACTTATGATTTCCATTCTTTTTGGAGCACAAGTGAATTTGTAAGATGCTTAACTTTTTAGGCCAATTACATGCAGCAAGCATCTGGTAAGAATCCTTAGAAAAGATTTAAGTTACGTTTCATAATAGTTGCAGTTGTGCAAATTGTACCATTCTAGTTCACTACTGTTACATTACTTACACACTTCTCCCATAATATAACTGAAATTAACCCATTCAATATTCTCTGAAGTTGGATCAAATCACAACATTTTAATAGTAAAAGAGAACAGACACCTCCCAAGGCAGACCAAGACAGACATCATACCTTTTAATCATACAAGCTAATGAGAGTTATGATACAAAAAGGGAAAAGAGTACATAGAACAGAAACAATACATAGGAGAGGTTTCTTTCGCCCTCTCGGTAGGGGTTCCCCAAGGCTCTGTCATGGGCCCTCTCCTCTTCTCTATCTACACCCTGTCCCTGGGCAAACTCATTGCCTCCCACGTCTTCCAATATCACCTTTACGCTGACGACACTCAACTCTCTCTCTCTCTCTCTCTCTCCACCCCCTCTCTTTCCCCTTCTGTCCAAGCTCGCCTCCATCAACTGTCTCTCCGATATCTCTGCCTGGATGTCCCAACGCCAGCTCAAGCTCAACATGGCTAAGACTGAATTCCTTTATCTTTCCTCCCTACCCTTCCTCCCCCTCTTCTCTATCCATCTTTATTGATGATGTCACCATCTGTCCTGTTCCCCAAGCCCGTAGCTTGGGCTTCGTCTTTGAGACTCACCTCTCCTTTAAGCCTTACATCGACTGTTGCCAAGTCCTCTTGCTTTGCCCTCTATAACATTGCTCAGATTCGCCCCTTTCGGTCTCCTTAGCCAAAACCCTTGTTCATGCTATGGTCATCTCCCACCTTGACTCCTCCTCCTTGCTGGCCCCNTGGCCCCCCCCCCCCGCTCTCATCCCCCCTTAGCTCCATCCAAAACTCTGCTGCTAGGATCTTCCACTCGGCCCATCGTTTCAACCACGTGCAGCCTTTCTTCTCACTTCATTGGCTCCCCCAACGCATCCTTCACAAACTCCTGGTATTTACTTACAAAGTCCTTCACAGCCTGGCTCGCCCCTACCTCTCAGCCCTCATCTCCTTACACACTCTCCACTCCTCCTCTGCCCCCTCCCTCGTCTCCCCTGCTCCCCTAGCCGCCTTCGTCCTTTCTCCCTTGCTGCCCCCCATGCCTGGAACTCCCTCCCTGCCCACATTCGCCCTGCCCCCTCCCTCCACACCTTCAAATCCCTCCTCAAAACCTACCTCTTCCTCGCCGCCTTTCCCAACGCTTGCTAGAACTTTCCTCTCAACGTTTACTGTCTGCCCTCCCCGTGACTCCTCCCTAACTGCAACCAAGCCAAGCACATGCACTTGAGACTTTGCATCCGCTTGATTGTCCCCTCTCCTTGTCCCCTCCTCCGAGTGTTTTAGATTGTAAGCCATAGGCAGGGACCACGTCCATCTCATTGTTCTGTAAAGTGCCAGGTACACAGATGGCGCTATACAAGTGCTTATAACAACAACAACAAAGCAATTTGCATAAACTATGCCCATACTTTATCCCAGGCTGACATTGCCACAGTAACCCATGCCCTGGTGACCATGACGCTTGACTCTGGTAACTCCCTCTTCTATGCGCTGCCAATGGTGATTACCCATTGCCTGCAGCTTGTTCAGAACATGGCAGCGCAGCTGCTTACTGGTTTAAGCAGCTACAATCATATTATGCCTGCCTTGCATACTCTATACTGGCTGCCTGTAGAGCAACAGATGGAATTTAAAATTGTGCTGCTGGTTTTCAGGGCCCTGGGTATATTTGAGACCTACTCCTGGAACTGCATACTGATGGTTATCTGTACTCAGAAACCAACCGTCATCTGGGGATCCTGCTGTCGGCTCTCAAGTCAGCAGGTGATTGAGCTTTTGTTGTGGTGGGTCCCTTGGTGTATAACTCACTCCGTCTGGTTGTCCGTCTCAGTTCCTCCCTCCTCACCTTTAAGCAGCAGCTAAAAACGTATTTATTCTCCAGCTGCTTTTAGGGTCCGCTACATTTACAGTCTACTGCATAGGTCCTTCCCCCTTTTAGTATAGATTTACATTTTAAAATAGATTTTATGCTATATATTCATGTTGTACAGTGCTTCGAGAGCCACCTGGCAGTGGGGCACTATAGACATTTTTATGTTATAAAAATGCAATCCTCTCCCATTAAAAAGTCAATGGGAGATAAACCATTGATTTCACTGGATGGGGGATTATGTCCTAAAAGTCTATGTAAATTTACTGAAGACTAACCCACCATGGATTATTTTTTTTTTAAATGATAAGTGTAGATGATTATTATTATTATTATTATCATCATCAAGCATTTATATAGCGCCAGCAATGTACCTGGCGCTTTGCAAAGTAATTGAATAGACACGGTCCCTGCCCTAGGGCTTACAATCCGAGAGACTGGGGGTGGGAGGGGGAAAGAGGAGACAAAAAGGGGAACAGAGGGAGAGACAAGGAGTGTAACATTCACGAAGATGCGAGGTCCCAGGTGCACGCGCTTGGCTTGGTTACATCACGAATGATGGCTGGTAGGTCCATGTGGTGAGGATATGAGTACACGGACCTCAGGTAACAGATTGTACTGGATGGAGGGTATCAGCAGGAGTTAGGTGAGAGGAGCGAGGAGTCGGGGAGGGCAGAGTGGAAGAGGTGGGTCTTGAGGAGGGATTTGAAGGTACGAAGGGAGGGGGCGAGGCAGATGTGGGCAGGGAAGGAGTTCCAAGCATGGGGGTCAGCTAGGGAGAAGGGATGAAGGCGATTAGGGGAGCAGGAAAGGCATGGGAGGGTGAGAGAGGGGACAGAGGAGGAGCAGAGGTCACAGACTGGAGTACGGAGGGAAATTAGCGCAGAGAGGTAGGGGGAGCAAGGTTGTGAAGAGCTTTATAGGTGAAGACTAGGAGCTTGTGCAGGATTCGTTCAGGAAGGGGAAGCCAGTGAAGCAAAGAGAGGAGGGGCTGCACATGGTCGAAGCGACTGGCGAGGTAGATGACCCTGGCAGCAGAGTTTTGGACAGAGATGAGGGGAGAAAGGTGAGACCGGGGAAGACCAGTGAGAAGGAGGTTACAGTAATCGAGGCGAGAGATGACCAGAGCATGAACAAGAGTTTTGGCAGACGAGACAGAGAGAAAAGGGCGAATCTTAGCAATGTTATGGAGGGAGAAGCGACAGGATTTGGCAAGAATCGATGTAGGATTTAAAAGACAGGGGTGAGTCAAAGATGAAGCCTAAGCTACGGGCTTGGACGACGGGAAGGATGGTGACCCCATTGATGAGGATCGACAGGGGAGAGGAAGGATGGGGGGAGGGGGAAGATAAGGAGTTCAGTTTTAGCCATGTTGAGTTTGAGTTGACGTTGAGACATCCAGGTAGAGATGTCAGAAACACAGCTGGTGAGGCGAGCTCGAATAGATGGAGAGAGTAGAATGTCATCAGCGTAGAGGTGATATTGAAAGCCATGGGAGGAAATTAGTTTGCCTAAGGGCAGGGTATAGATAGAGAAGAGGAGAAGGCCAAGGACAGAGCCTTGGGGAACACCAACCGAGAAGGGAAGGGAAGGGTGGAGTTGGCAAGAGACACATTGAAGGAGCGGTCAGAAAGGGAGGAGAACCAGTGGAGGATGGAGCCATGGAAGCTAAGGGAGTGAAGCGAGTTCACCAAGAGTGGGAGGTCAAGGAGGACAAGAATGGAGTAGAGGCAGTTAGATTTAGCCACAAGCAGATCATTGGTGATCTTAGCGAGAGCAGTTTCGGTAGAGTGAAGGGGGCGAAAGCCAGATTGGAGGGGTCAAGGGAAGAGTTGGCGGAGAGGAAGTCGAGGCAGCCGCAGTAGACAACACATTCAAGAAGCTTGGAAGCAAAAGGAAGGAGTGAGACAGGACTGTAGCTAGAAGGGTCGAAAGTGGACTTTTTGAGGATAGGAGAGACAGTGGTGTGCTTGAAGGCGGAGGGGAAGGAGCCAGTAGAGAGGGAGACGATGATGTGCAGGAGGGAAGAGACAACAATGGGAACAATGAAGGTCAGGAGGTGGGATGGGGTCAAGGGGGCAAGTGGAAGGGTTGGAGGAGGAGAGCAGCTAGGAGATTTCCTCAAAGGAGGTGGGAGGGAAGGAGGACAGGAGAGAAGGAGGGGGGAGGGAGTAAGAAGAGGAGAGGACTGGAAAGTGATGTTGAAGCGGATCTTGTCTATCTTGGAGGTGAAGAAGGAAGCAAGCTCCTGAGGAGCTACATAAAGCCAGCTACATCATCACAGAAATAGTGAGCATTTTAGACGGATCTTAAACAAGAAGAGGTGGCTCAGAAGACCATTCTCTGCACAGCAACAAGCACTGTACAGAACAAGGAAGCAACGGGGGGGGGGGGGGAATGTAAAATAGTCATTATCAACAGAAAAAGCCAAAAAGGTAAAAATATGGCATGACGAGGCAGGATTTAAGCAAAAAAGGGCAAACTTACATATAGCCCTGAAGGAGACCATAAGAGGATAGAACTCAAGACATTTGTAAAAAGGAGAACTAGTACAGTGGTTCAGAGGAGACAGGATGAGGTCAGATAATCTGGCAAGGGATATGGTAACAGTAGCATTTTGTAGGGAAGCAACCAGAAGAGGCGATTGTAGTAATCAAGACAGAAGAGGAGGACCTGCATGATAGCATTGGGTGTGAAGAACAAGGAAGATCTACCTCAGGAACAACCAAAATTTGGGTATGGCCTAGCTGTGTAAAGAAATGGAGGAATTCAAGATGAACCTACACTGACAGTACGCAACACAGAGGACAGTGACATCAGTAGTCACGAAGAACGGGGCAGAACAAAAAAAAACAGTTTCTAAGACAGATTAAGATATAGGACTGGATAAAGGGAGAGAGGTGAAGATTTGTAGATGTTGTAGAAAGCAACAAAGGAGTCTATCTGTCCTAATGTAGAAACAGATGAGAAGGAAAAGTACTATAGCCTTTTAAGAAACAAGATGTCAAAGGACAGGGATTGGGCGAAATCAACAATGGCCACCTTCACATGAGACAATTTTTCACACAAATTTAATAGTACTGCACGTTTCATGCTTGTGTGAATGCACTTTTCTGCATCCTTCATGCAAGCTCGGATAAATGTAATCAAGGATCACAGGGTATGGAAATCTTACTTTTACAGTGGCAGGAGGTAATGTCACTGCAAAAGTTAAGAATGTGGGAATACAATGTTTATGATGGGGATTACAGTTACATGAAGTTTGGAATGTGGGAATACTTGCATTAGGATATTTCCGGATTTGGGCATCACTTACAGCTTGAGAGAAAAAATTCAGGTGAAATTTTAAACATGTGAAAGGTCTGCAGTGTTTTTTCGCCACAATTGGCGACAACATGCGTTTACAACAGTCGAAGGAGACACCTCTCATGAGAATTTGTACCGACTGTCTCCTCCAGCAATCAGTAACATCACACACATTCATGGAATACCATACATCACAGAAGGTTATGTGAGAAAGTGACCAATGGCAATATCAAAGAAATCCAGAAAAGTTAGAACAGCAGAGAGGCCTTGGCCATGAAGAGATCATTTGAAGACTTTTGCAGCATCAGGGAAGTAGCAGTGAGAAAACTGAGAATGTCATCTGAACTTACTCATCAACATAGGAAAAAGTTGGAGGTGAATGAGAAGCTGTCACTGTTGGGGGGGGGGGTAGAAGTGAAGGTGGGAAGCAAGAATGAGGGTAAGGAAATGGCTACAGAAAAGGGTCAAGGGCCCAGTTATATTTCCCCAACTATAATTGTACTAGAACCAAAGTTCTATAGATGTCAATGCCAACATGAAAAATTCATACAACAGTTTCCCTTAAAAAAAAAACACTAAAATTTTAATGAAAAAAAACTTAGAGAAATTTTATTGTTTTCTTAAAAATTAAAACAGGTTTAAAATTTCTAACCCATTCATTCAAAATTATTCTCTGAAGTTGTGACCAAATCACAACATATTTTAAGAGGACACCTCCCAATGCAGAAGAGCAAGTCCTGACTCTCACTGGTAAGCAGATATTCCCCAATATGAAAAGTGGCTGGTGAAATATGTATGAGTAAAGTGCAATGCTCCACTTCTACATCTTTTTTATCTATAGTTCTTAAAGCACTTTACAGAAATACTTGGTTATCATTATAGACAAAAAACAGCCACCCCCCCACAAGCTATAGGCAAATCGAGTGACTTAACAGAGCCTTAATTCTAGATGCTGGAATAAAGTCCAACTCCCTCGTCTCTCCATTCAGTTCAGAAAAGAGCGGGACCATGCCCGCGGTTGTAACTACACCGGTAATTGTTTCTATTTCACTTTAGGGTTTGAAGGTTTGAGAGAGAGAAGCCCGATGAGAGCGGTGACAAACGCAGATTAGCTCCAGGCGCTATTGCACGGCAACTCCATCCTGACTGAGCTCCCCCGGCTACGGCTGCTCTCTCAGAACCCTGCAAAGTTTCCAGTCATTCATGCCGCGGCGCCGGGCGGGACTTGCCCTGAATGGACGGAAGTTTCTACAGCCGCCTCGGAGCGAGCGCACGCCGGTTCCCAAGCGGGGCAGATGGAAAACCTTCCTTCTCCCCACCCTCCGCCGCATCCCGGAGCCGCCTGCACCCGATGCGGGTAGTAGCGCCTGGTACGTGGGGGGTGGAAGAAAGACTGGAGGCTCCGCCCGTACACGTACCCCCCCCCCCCAAACAGTGACAGCCGGGAACAGGGAAACCCACCACCACCTGCCCGGGAAATATTGGGGGGCTGCCCCAGGTGTCACCCTCCCCGCCCTCGACCCCGGCCGCTCCGGCGTAGCGACTTACCACAAACACTGAGCCCCGCACCACCTCAGAGACGCTCTGCCGCAGCTCGGCGGCAGTGCCCGGCTTGCTCAGCGCCCGGGTGAACTTCCGAGTCTCCGGGGGGGGAAGCAGCAACTGAGAGGAGGAGGAGGACATCATCGTACTCAAGCCCGGCCGGGAGCCTCACTCCGCTGCCTGCCAGCTCCAAACCCCCATGCCCAGGGGCGCTGCTGCTGCTGCTGCTGCTGCTTGCTCGCTCGCTCTCGGTCAGTGTCGCAGCTGGCGTTCCGGCCCGGCTCGCGCTGCTGCTCGAGCTCCTGTCAGGTAGCCCCTCCCCCCACTCATCCCATGCTCCCAGCGCGCGTCGCGCTCCCACCCCAAACAGTGGCACGCGGGGGAGGAGAAAGAGAGAGGAGGGGCGGGAAAAGGCGCTGCCCGGCCTGCTGATTGGTGCGAGGGAGATGGGGGCAGATTAAGCCCCGCCCCTACCTGCTCCCTAATTCTGACTCTCATTGGACGTTACGTTACCTGTCCGGTTGCCCTCCAAGCACCCCGCTCCCGTACCCATTGGTTTGCCCGGGAGCCGCTGAGGCCTTCATTAGGGCGGGCTCGACACGAGCCGGAAATTCCCACAGAGCGCTTTGCTCTCCCTGCTTTTCCCACAATAGCCTCTTCCTGGGGCTGTGGATGCATCGTTCTGGGCCGCCGGGAAGGGTGGAAGGAACCAGGAGCCTTGCTGGAGAGGGAACAACGGCTTGGCCCAGCAATCCTCGGCTTTGGCATAACTAGTTCATCCGTCTCACCGCAGAGCTAGTTCTGGAAGCTTTTGGACCCATACGCTCGCCCATAGGGCTGCAGCGGTGCCCCAGATTCATTTCATTCATCATGGGATTTTCCTTACCTCAGGCTGGCGCTTCCCCCTTTTCAGAGTCTTGCTAGCTTTGTGCCGTAAAGTACAGGAGCTGTCCCTTTCGGAAGGGGTCTGACACCCCCCACACCCCCAGTCCATGCTGCTCAAACATCTCTTCTGCGAGTCATCTCACAAGTTATCGTCTTTCCATTTGTATTTTTGTTACTGCCCATCAGACTTCTAATTCTTGAAAATAATTTGCCTGAAAACTAACTGTGAAGCTGAAGTTCTAAAAAGGATTATCTCAGGAACACATTCCATGTAACTTCCTTAAAGATAGAAAAATTGCTCACTGAATAACCGGGGTGTGTGTTGCAGACTGAGGTGTCCTATCAAAGACTAGTCAAATAAAGTAATGTTTCCCACACAACTTTGAGTTCCCACTAAGTAGCTTGACTTGCACAGGTAATTCCATTTAATAAAGTTAGTGTATGCTTCTAAGGGTGCACACATGCTGCACATAGTAGGGAAACACAGTCCATGTTTCTATCCCCTATGCGTGTGTTTGTGAGGAGAGGTTCTGCAGCACAAAAATTGTTTGAAAGAGTACCCACCATGACCCCTCTTCACTGAAATTATTATTATTATTTTTGTTATTTATACCCCGCATCTCCTACCTAGAAAGCTCAAAGTGGCTTACAAACATTAAAACATTTTAAAATATACATAAAATACACATAAAAGGGATGCATAAGAATAACACCCCCACCCCATCCTCCCCACCCTTCACCCACCTCCCTCACCAAAGGCCTGGTGGAACAGCCAGGTCTTGCACTGTCAAAATGAGGCAAGGTCAGCTGTAAATTATGCTAAGATGGCTCCATGAGCTGCAGTCTGAGTCTGAGAAAATGTGGTTTGCCATGTTGGTCCCAAGTGACAGAGATGGAGACAAAGTAGTTCAAATTATATCTTTTATTGGTCCAACTGCCAGCCATGCCAGCAGATAGGTCCACTGCTCGTAGGCACTGTGGGCAGGGGAAGTGGCCTTTGCAAGTCACAGGAACTGGCCAGGAGCGATGGGGAGCCCAGATTCCACAGCACTCGTGCCCAGGACATGTCACTTGCAAAGTCCAGCTCAGTGCGCTTCCCCCTCCCCCATGGTCTGTGGCAGGAGGAGTGCCAATTGACAGCCACAGAACCTCCCCCTTGCCTTGTGTTTGAAAACACCCATTGTGTGAATGTATTTTAAGTGTTTGCAAAATTAGACCCTTACATGCTAAAGCACCTTCATATACATTGGCTCTGATCCTAAAACAATGTACAAGCAGGGTCACAGGGTCTAAAAGCTCTTTGCAGAGCTTAATCTAAGTTTGCTCAGCTGGAGAGAGCATTTTATTAAATAGACAAAGCACAGACATGTTCTTAAACTAAATTATAGTTTAGTTTATTTGCGGCCGAGGCCAAAAACACATAACAACCAAACAAACAAATGTACAAAAACAGCATTGCAACATGCAACGTCTAGGCACCTAGTAGGGATGGGCGAACGCGGTTCGGTGTTCGGCCCGAACTCGGCCTGTTCGGACAACCGAACACGAACACGAACGCACCGAACGGACCGAACACCGAAATAGCGAACACACCGAACGGAACCGAACACCGAACGACGAAAATGGCGAACACACCGAACGGAACCGAACACCGAACTACGAAATGGCCGAACAGTTCGTTCAATTCGAATCGCGTTCGGTTGTGTTCGGGTGGCTAAAACATGGTCTTCTGTCAGGTCACTGGAAGGCCAAATGTAGCAGGGAGGGGGAAGTCATTTGACTCAGCTAGGAGCAGACTTCCAGGCACCAGGGGTGGAGGGTGGAGAGTGGCTTGGAGTAGCAGCCAGCCTGATGAATCACCATCTCTTTTCGCCTCAGACCACTGGCTTGGCAGTCTATGATTGGCCACGGGCTAGGCTGCACGGAGCCAATGGGGCTGATTTGAGGCGGGCGCAGCAAGAAACAAAACTGTCTGCCTCCCCCCTTCCCAATACCTTCTGAGCTAGTCACTGTTTTTGAGCAGCAGGCGTTTCAGAAGGCTCCCTCACCCAGCATTTTCCAGCTCCCCAATCCATTGCCATCCTCCTCCTATTTCACCCATCCAACCCATCTACCCCCATATTCTCATTTATTTACATTAGCTTTGATAGATTTAGTTGTTATTTTTTGTTTTTATCCCTCCCTGTGTTCAATCTTCAATCTTCCTCCTTCCCTCCCCCCTCCATTGAATATTCCCTCCCCATTCCCTTCCCCTGTTTTTTTGATTCATTAGAGTAGTAGTATATATTATTAATTTATAGATTGATTTAGGTTTCATTTCAGTTTTGTACCCCTCCTTGTCTTGTTTGTGATTGCCCCCCTAACCCCCATCCCATATATTCAATTCATAGGTAGATAGATAGGATTAGGTCGATACATTTTTGTTTGAGTAGTTTAGTTTAAGGTTTACTGATAGAGTGAGTTTACTGTTTTCTGTGATTCAGCTTTAGGGTTTGTTGGAGTTATTCATAGCATTTAGAATACATTTATTAGTTAGGTAGTTAGTTAGTTATTAGTGTAGATATAGAGATATAAATATTTGATAAAAAAATTCAATAAAATTTTTTTAAAAAATTATATATTAAAAAACATTGTTTTTTTTGGGAGAAATGGAGAAGGGAAGGAGAGGCCGATCTGCTGCCCGTAGGGGAGGCAATGGGGCACGTCCCAGAGGCCGTGCACGAGGAGCAGCAGCAGGCAGCAGCAGTAGCCAGAGGCAGAGCGCCTCACCCCCTCCCAAAATCAGGAGGCCTGCTTTAGGGGCCCAGGGTGCTCTGCAACGTCTCCTGGCAGTGCCCTCCACTGACACTCAGGGCACTGGAAGGCCTGCAGGACTTGAGGCTCAGGCTGCTGCATCTGTGTCTGCTGTGCGTGGTGATGGAGCAGGAGCTGGGGCTGCTTCTTCTACCGATGTTCCTCCAGGGCCACCAATGTCCCCCACAGTCGAGGAAATCCCCAGTAGCCCAGAGCTGGTGGATCCCACCCCGGCTGCTAGAGGCAGGGCCCGATCCCCGGGCAATGCCAGTACTAGGGACTGGGAGAGGAGGAGTGGCAGCAGCGGCAGCTGCAGCAGCACTAGCAGCCACAGAGGGGGGCACAGGGAGAGTGCCAGCAGCATGGCGGGCACGGGCAGTCTACCCTCCGGGTCCCAGTACTCCCCTTCTGGGGACATCGCCATGATCGCTGGGGACAGTGAGGAAGAGGCAGCAGTCAGTGACACTAGTGCCGCAGAGGATATCTATGTCCATGAGGCAATGTCTGACCCTCCTCCTCCCAGAGCTGCATCACCACCAGTGCCACAAAGTTCTCCCTCTCCCAGCAGCACTGGCAGCAGCACGTCTGCCGGGGCGGGCAAGAAGGCAGCAGGAGGGGGAAAAAAATCCACTGTCTGGGAGCATTTTAAGCAGGTGAGGGCAGATGATCCCAGAGAGGTGCAGTGCACGCTGTGCCAAAAGGTGGTGAAGCGTGGGCGGGCGCTTGCCAACCTTGGCACAACTGCAATGGCCAGGCACCTGAAGGCATGCCACAGTGCTGTGTTGCTGAGCGGGAAGGCAGGCGAAGTGGATGCCAGCGGGTTCCCGACTCCAGCGGCCAGTCGCCCGGCCCATTCAGCGGGCCAGCGTTCTGCAGCTACTGCTGCTGCCTCTACCAGCAGCAGGAGCATTATGGGGGCAGAAAAACTGCAGGAGCCTCCCCAGCAGCACCGCCAGTCCACCATGGAGGAGATGGGGTGGGGCGATGTGTCGAGGCCATCGGCAGGGCGCCGTGGCACAGGCTTCCAGGAAAAAGGCAAGCGCCTGGTTGCCGAGATGATTGCCCTGGATGGCCAGCCCTTCTCCATTGTGGAGGACAAGGGCTTCCAGCGTCTGCTTGCGTTCCTGGCTCCCAACTTTAAGCTTCCTTCCCGCTCCGCCCTGAGTCGGACTGTGGTCCCACAGTTATATAGGGCTTTGAAGGAGCGGGTGAGGGAGCAGCTTGCAGGGGCTGGGGGGGCAACGGTCCACTTCACCACGGACCTGTGGTCCTCCAGGAACGCCCAGCATGCCTACCTGGCAGTGACTGCACACTGGTGGCAGGACGCAAAGGCAGTGCTTGGCAGTGGCAGGAGGGGACCTGAAGCAGGGTATAGGTGGGCCCTGCTTCAGTCCCAAGTTATGGACAGCTCCCACACCGCAAGGAAGGTAGAGGCAGCCCTGACCACCATGGTGAGGGAGTGGCTCACGCCAGGCGTGGCCTTCACCAAGGGGTGTGTGGTCACGGACAACGCGGCCAATATGCTTAAGGCAGTCCGTGACGGGGGGTTCACGAGTATCCCTTGCGCCGCACACACCCTCCACCTGGTGGTGAAGGACGCTCTGGGCTTGGGTGATAAAGGCATTGGGCCAGGCACCCTTAGCTCCCTGGTCGAGCGGGGGAGGAAGCTGGCGGGCTTCTTCAACCGCAGCGTGAAGGGCAGCGAACTCCTCCGGGAGAAGCAGGCTGAGCAAGGGTCCCCGGTGCACACCCTGATCCAGGATGTCTCCACCCGGTGGAACTCCACCTTCCTGATGCTGGAGCGGCTTCTTGAACAGAAAGCCGCCCTGCATCAGGTGGAACTGGAGACAGACATCGAGTCACCTCCAGGGTACAACAGGGAGGAATGGGATATTATATCCCAAACCGTCTCTGTCCTGAGACCATTCCTGGCCGTCACGGAGACACTGAGCAGCTCCACTGCCACCCTCAGCCAGGTGACCCCGCTGGTGCATAGTCTCCACAGCAGCCTGGATGAGATTCTTGGGGCGGTGGGGCGGGATCGTGGCCCTCAGGGCAGGAGAATGTGCGACGAGGCGATGGAGCTAGCCGACAAGTTGAAGGCGGGCCTGAGCGCTCGCTTTGGTGACCTCCTGCGCCGGGACGAATATGTCCTGGCAACCATGCTGGACCCCAGGATCAAGGGCAGCATGGCACGGGAAAGTGCGCACTATGGCCTCCAGAAGGGGATGCTGGTCGATAAGGTCAGGCAGGCAGAGCGGGCCATGCAGCGGGATGCCCCTGGGGATGGTGGGAGTAGGAGCAGCGACCCTCAGCCATCTGGGTCTATCCCTGCCTCCAGCAGCAGCAGGACCCTTACTGCCAGCAGCTCCTCCTCTGTTCTGTCCACTCAGGGGAGCATGGGGACCAGCAGCACAAAAGGGCAAGCAGCGTGGCTGAGGGCAGTGGGGCAGGTGGTGCCCACCCAGAGCTACCGGAGGGAGTATGATGGCGCCTCAGCAGCAGTGGAGACCTATCTGGAGGAGGAGCCTTGCATAGAACCCGGCAGCGATCCCTTGGCCTACTGGGCCAGCAAGGCCCAAGTGTGGCCGGCCCTGTCCAAAGTGGCCAAGGGATTCCTGTCCTGCCCACCAACCAGTGTCCCCAGCGAGAGGGTGTTCTCCATCGCGGGGGACATATGTTCCCCGCACCGCCTGAGACTGGGGGCCAAGTTGGTGGAGCAGTTGCTCTTTCTCAAGGTGAACCTTCCGCTGCTGGGATTCCCGGAGCTGCCCCTGGACAAAGAGTGATGGTGCAGTGGCACACGCCATCCATCCCATGCCAGGGGCAGTCGTGGGACAGGGCTCCTCCTCCTCCATCCAGGGCTCGGCTGCTAATAGTACTGTGCTGCTGAGGTGCTGTCCCTCCGTCCCAATGCTTGCACCCACCCTGCCTCTCTCTCTTTGCCTCTCTCTCTCTCTCTCTCTCTCTTACTAGACGGCCTAGGCCGCCTTATCTGACTGACCTCATGATGCAGGCTGGGCCTAGGAAACAAACAAACAAACTGTAAGTCTGCCACCCGGCCTATGACTACCCAATTCCTCGTGGGGCAGAAGCTGAAGGACAAACCCTCTCCCCTTTCCACAAAGAAAAAGAACAGCTTTCTGGGAAATCACAGTGGGCATCCCCAACCCAGCCCCGCTCTCTCATTCCTCGTGAGGAATCTAAAGGGAGAGCTGTTGCAAGTAGCAGACGCTGCCACTTTAGCCCCACAGCACCCTCCATGTCGGGACCCACTCGCAGGGGGGGGCTGTGGCAAAGTACAAGCGGCCCCCCTCCCCAAAAGCCTACTCCTCCACGGATCCCGGCTGAAGCTGGCTGCTGAAAATAAAAGCCCCTCCGACCACCGGTGCCCGCCACCTCCCGACCCCTGCCAAGGAGCCTATCTCTCTTTCTCTCTGTCTTACCCACCCACAGAAACACCAGCAGCCCTGCACCTCCTGGGGGCTTTCTGCTAGTTGAGACCCTTCTGCTGGCACCGCACATCTTTGGGTTACTACGCTACTTGAGGTGGCATGTGCTGCTGGAAGGGATCTAGTAGCTGACTGTATGAGAATTATGCCACCCACCTGCCAGCCAGAACTTCAGCAAATAGGGAGGGATAAAAGAGAGAAATGGTACGAAGCTCGTAACAATAAAATTTAACAATTTACTTAACACTTAACACTATACTTAACAAAATACTAACAAACCTTAACAAAATACTTAACACTATAAACAGGAAAACAGAACAACAACAAAAGCAACATTTCAAACAAAAGCAAACATGAAAAGGAAACTTACAAAACACAACCTAAGAGTCTCTGTCTCTGCTACGTCGGCCACTTAAGTTGGCCTGTCAGTGCCCCCCCCTGTTTGGGGAAAAGGCAGGAGGATTTCTGGCGGCTGGCAGTCCAGAGGGCAGGCAGCCACCGCGGAGGGGTCCGCCGCGCCGCTCTTCATGGCGTCATGCCACCTGGAGAGTGCCTGGTGGTAGACCCGCAGGCGTTGCTGCTCCGCGGCCACATACTGGCCGTAGGCCACCACCCGCCGCTTCTCGGAGCGCACCGCCCGCAGCTCCTCCAGCAGGCACTTCTCCAGGTCGGCGGTGGAGCGGTCGACCTCCTCCTTGTGCCGACGCGATGAGCGACGCAGCCGCTCGCTGACTTCCCTTGCGTATGCGCGGTCTTCATCGCTGGCATCGGGGTTCGCGGCGGCGGTGAGGCTAGAGGCAGAGGGAGGGGAAGGGCGTGTATGCCTCCTTTTTCGGGAGGCCTTCCCCCCCCTTTGCAGGCGCGGTGGCTCCACAGGAGCTGCAGCAGCAGCTTCAGCTGCGCCGGCGGAGTCCTCCTCCTCCTCGCCTGCCCGCCTCACCCGGATGTCGTGGGTCCGCTCAATGTGGGTGAGCAGCCCAGATGTTGTGCCCTCCCTCTGGCGCCGGAAGGCTTTATTGCAGATCTAGAAAGAGCAGAAAAAGAAAGGAACATTAGCATTATTATATTATTAGCATTTCTATAGCACCAGCGATGTACCTGGGGCTTTACAAAAAAATAAGATAGACACGGTCCCTGCCCGAGAGCTTACAATCTAAAGATCTGTCTTTATGGTCTGTCTAAATGGTCTGTCTCTGTCAAGCCCTGCCTGCATTCTGCCTTGGGATGGTGTGTGCAGGGCCTCTTTGCAGGGTTGGGTGTTTGTGTTGGGGTCCCCTGCTGCTTCGGCCATCTGCCTTCCTCCCCTGTGCACCTTCCCGGGCCACACACACACCCCGCTGCAGCCCCCCCGCCTCCTTGGCCATGCAGCCCTTCCCTGTGTGGATGTGTTCACTGTTATGTGTGGGCAGGTTCTAGTTTGTGGGGGATCCGTGGCACCCAGCTATCTGGCTTCTGTCACGGGGCTGCCCGGGGGCGGCTACTTTGTGTCTCCTGTCATCCCTGCTCCCTCCTGCCCTGCCCGCACAGGGTTTGGCAGTTCAGGGGCGGAGCTGCGTGCCGCGGCTTCATTTGCCCTCGGTCCACCATGCTGTTCCGTCACTGTGCTGGGCGGGGCTTCCCCGCCATTCAGCGTCTCAGGTGTCTGTGTAACTTTCATGGGTGTTTGCTCGGTGTTTCCCGGGGTGGGTGTTTGGCCAATGGGTGTCTGCCGGCCCCTCCCCTCCCACAATCCACTGCGGCACCATCTGTGTAAGTGTCATCGGGCTCGGCGACGCCGGGTGTTCACCAGGTGTGCTCTCCCACCCATCTCCACCCACTGGTGTCCGTGTAAAAAAGGCCTATAATAAGAAGACATAGTGGTTCAAAGTTCACAGTATCAGCAACTGATTGTGCAGACCACTCACCATAGCATCACAGCCCAGCAGTGGTCCATGATTCCCAATTTCGCAACTGTTGGCATAAGGGTATATACCCAATAAGTCTGGAAACTACCGGTGTGGGAACTATAGTCCAGTGAGCCTGACATCAATGTCTGGCAAACTGGTGGAAATGGCTAAGTACAGAATTACTGAGCAAATTGATAAACATGGCATAATGGGGAAGAGTCAACATGGATTTAAGAAAGGGAAGTCATGCCTCCCTAATTTTTTGGAATTTTTGAGGGTGTAAATAAGCATGTGGATAAAGGTGAGCCAGTTGATATAGTGTATCTGGACTTTCAGAAGGCATTTGATAAGGTCCCTCATGAGAGACTCTTGAGGAAATTAAAAAGTCATGGGATAGGAGGCAGCGTCCTATTGTGGATTGACAACTGGTTAAAAGATAGGAAGCAAAGAGTAAGACTAAATGGTCAGTTTTCACAGTGGAGAGAGGTAACTAGTGGAGTGCCCTAGGGATCTGTACTGGGACTGGTATTGTTTAATATATTAATTAATGAAGGGAGTAAAGAGTGAGGTGATCGAATTTACAGATGACACAAAGTTATTCAAGGTAGTTAAAACACAAGCGAACTGTGAAGAATTGCAGGAGGATCTTGTGATATTGGGTGACTGGCATCTAAGTGGCAGTTTAAATTTAACATGGAGAAGTGCAAAGTGATGCACATAGGGGAAAATAATCCAAACTATATGTATACAATGCTGGGTTCTAAATTAGGAGTTACCACTCAAGAAAAGGATCTTGGAGTCATTGTGGACAGTACATTGAAGTCCTCAGCTCAGTGTGCAGTAGCAGTCAAAAAAGTAAACAAAATGTTAGGAATCATTCGGAAAGGGACAGAGAATAAAACTGAAAACATCATAATGCCTATAATCTATGGTTCAAATGCACCTGGAATATTGTGTGCAGTTCTGATTGCCCCATCTCAAAAAAGACATAATAGAACTAGAAAAGGTACAGAGAACGACAACAAAAATGATAACAGATATGGAATGACTCCCGTATGCAGAGAGGCTTGTTAGGTTGGGACTGTTCAGTGAGAGAAGAGACGACCGAGAGGAGATATGATAGTTTATAAAAACATGAGTCCCTAAGCAAACTCATTGCCTCCCACAGTTTCCAATACCACCTATATGCTGATGACACTCAACTCTATCTCTTCACTTCATCCCTCTCCCCATCTGTTCAAGCTCGTCTCACCAACTGTCTCTCTGATATCTCTGCCTGGATGTCTCAGTGCTAACTCAAACTGAACATGGCGAAAACTGAACTCCTTATCTTCCCTCCCAATCCTTCCTCTCCCTCTTCCCCGTCAATTGCCATTGATGGGGTCTCCATCCTCCCTGTCCCCCAAGCCTGTAGCTTGGGCTTTATCTTCGACTCGCACCTTACCTTCAAACCCTACATTGACTCCGTTGTCAAATCCTGTCGCTTCTCCTTCCACAACATTGCTAAGATCCGCCATTTTCTGTCTGTCTCCTCTGCCAAAACTCTCATACATGCTCTAGTCATCTCACGCCTTGACTATTGTAACCTCCTCCTCACTGGCCTTCCCCGCTCTCACCTTTCTTCCTTTATCTCTGTTCAAAACTTTGCTGCCAGGATCATCCTCCTAGCCCATCGCTTTGAACATGTGCAGTCTCTCCTCTCCTCTCTCCACTGGCTCCCCCTTCCTGAGCGTATTCTGCACAAGCTCCTTGTCTTCACCTACAAAGCCCTTCACAACCTTACTCCCACCTACCTCTCTGCCCTGATCTCCCTCCGAAGCCCTGTTCGAGCACTCCGCTCCTCTTCCATCCCCTCCCTTCGTCCTTTCTCCCTCGCTGCCCCGCACGCCTGGAACTCCCTCCCTATCCTCGTCTGCCTTGCTGGGGCCCACCCTCCACACCTTCAAGTCCCTCCTCAAAACCCAACTCTTCCGCTCCGCCCTTCCTAACTCCTGCTAATCATCCCCACCCAGGATTGTCCCCCACCTGTTATCTGTAAACTCCTAATTTACTGTAACCAAGCCAAGAACGTGTACCTGAGTTCTCACATCCTCATGAATGTTGCATCCCTTGTCTCTCCCTCTGTTCCCCCTTCCCTGTCTTCCCTCCCCCTGTCTTAAGATTGTCAGCTCCCAGGCAGGGACCGGGTCTATCTTATTTTCTGTAAAGTGCCAGGTACATTGCTGGCGTTATATAAATACTTATAATAATAAATAAATTAATAAATAATTAATAATTAATACATAATGGTGCAGAGCACATAAATAGGGGGTGGTTATTTACCTTCTCTAACAGTACTAGAACAAGAGCCACTCCATGAAATTAGCTGGCAGCAGATTTAAAACAGATAAGATAAAGTATTTTTTCACTCGGTGCACAATTAATTCTACAATAAATTTGAATTTACTTTCAGAGGAAGTGGTCAAGGCCAGTAGTGTAGCTAGTTTTAAAAAGGGATTGGATAAATTTTTGGAGGATCTGTCCATTAATGGCTATTAGCCAAGTAGGTTTGGGGGATGTAACCTGTTACGATTGGGAGCTGGAACAGCTGGGAATGGATTGCCCAACAGAGATTGGCCACTGTCAGAGACAGGATGCTGGGCTTGATGGACCATTTATCTGACCTAGTATGGCACTACTTTTGTTCTTAAGTCAATTTAATATAAATAAGCAAGGTATCTGTGAAATTTCATAGGTAAAATGGTCACCTAAGATGTTTTTTCCCCTCTGTAAATTCCTTATTGGCACAAATGCCAAAACTTATCCCTTGACAGACCACTGCTATCCTTCTTGCACTGGCTCCAGATGCCTTTGTTAGACTGCTTTTATCCCTCTCCCCCGCTGGCTGCAGATACCTAGCCCTGTCAGGCAGCCACTGTTGTGTCCCCCACCAAGAGAGCCATATACAGTCAAGGGACAGTGAATTATATTGATTGTGAGCCAATTAGCCACCTTCTACTCCCGACTCATTTGCATGTTTGGAGTCTGTTGCTTGGAAGGTTTCATACATAGGTCATTTTTGCATGGATGCCCTCTCCCCGCTCCGCCACTGGGAGTGCAGGCGGGTGCGCGGTGTGCATGTGTGTCCGTGCGAACAGTGCAGCGTCAGGTGGGGGGATGGGTGTCTGCCCATGGAAACACCATGGATGGAGGTGGGTGGGTACTCCCAGCACACACCTATCACCCACCCACGGAGCCATCCGAACAAACGGAGGAGGCTCTGTGGGTGGAGATGTATGTGTGCCCATGGAAAAGGGCGCACACCCATCTCCACCCGCCATCGACGCATCCCCCCACCCACCGTGTCTGTGCAAAAAGGGCTATAGATGCATGCACACAAAGAGACAAATGCTGTAAATTATTATGTTTTCCTCATTTTGATTATAAAAAAATATTGTTTTCTTTTTAAAATAAGGGAGTAGAGATTGCCCAGTCCCCTACAATATCATCTGGAAAACAGGATTTATCACAATATTTATCAAGTATTGTTGATACTTTACTGTCTTTCATCTGTATTGCATGTCTCCTTTATAAAAACACTCTGGGTGGCTACAATTAAAAATTACCTTTTAAGACCTGTGAGAAGTATGCCAATTGAAACTTCAGATATAATCCTAATAGAGGCTTTTTCTAATATAGTTTTCAAAAGGCTTAGCCACTACTATAGCTATACTAGTGTTTAAGCAAAATGAAAAGGTTCTGTAATGATCTAGCCTTCACTAATGCATTAACTAGCTGTGGCTTCTTCCATGAGAACAGAGGTGTTAACTCTTGTATTCCAGCCAAATTCCTACTTTGATAATTATACCCTATATATTTAAATTAATTACTGTGTAATTTCAGTGGGGACTCATTTCCAGACCTCCCACTGTTTCATAAAAGAATTATGGTGTTTTTTTCAAGACTTTTTTTTTCCCTTCAGTGTCCTGGCCATACTTTAGAACTACTTTATTTACAGGGAAACCTGTTCACTTTGCTTTACAAGCAAAGCCATTGACTCCTGAAGAACTACTAATGGCAGGTGAGCAAGATGCCGTCTTCACCTCTTGTCTGTTCCCACTATTGCATCAGTTTAATGGGCAGCACAATCCTCTGTGGAACGATAACAGTGCACACTCTCGCCCTTAGCATGGGTGTGAGTCCTATCAACTTCAATGGGGCTCATGTCCATGCCGAAAGCGTGCATAGTATCCCATAGGAAGATCATTACTTAAAGGTATATTTACCAGTTTGGGTTATGATGATCTTACATAGGAATAGCCATTAGTCTAGGCATGAATCCCACTGAAATGAATGGGACTTCCACTTGTGCTAAATGGTAGCACACTTGGTAAATCTACAGAGAATAATACTGCCTTTTAAGCTTGTGTAAAGACTTTATGGACACTCTAAATTCATTTTCAACTTGGCTTATCTTGAATTAATTTAACTTGATTAGATTTAAACTTGGTTTATATAGATTCAAGTTAACAACATCTATATATTAAGTCAAAGGTCACCTGCCATTAGTAGTTCTTCGGGAGTCAATGGCTCTGCTTGTAAAGCAAAGTGAGCAAGTTTCCCTGCAAATTAATGGACTCCACGCAAGGTTGAACGTTAGCTTACCTAAATCATTTTTAAAATTCTTTCAAAATTAAACCAGAGTGGGGCTGAATATAGACAAGGCAGTAATTGGGATGGTATTCTTCATTCATGTCTTGTTCTGAATTGTACGGTGGTACTGGATATGTTTAGCGGATGTCTCCTGTCACCCCAGAGGCTGCTCACTGGTAACGCATCAAGGAGCTAAATTTCTTCCTGAACACTAGCAGAAAGGTATTGCAGATTTGAAGAGGGGGTGGGGGAGATTTTTTCAGCTAGCCTTCAAGGAGATCTCCAATCCACAGTTTGGCTTGATAGCTGTGTGCTGATTTCTGAAGTGGGGTATTACAATAGAGCTGTTTTCTTAATCTCTGCAAATTGTTGATACTCTGGATTCTCCATGAAAAAACTAAAAACTACCTGGGCACTTTTTAAATACTAGAATATTTCCTTAAAATATTTCTTGTTTCCCATTAAGGTCCTATTATTCTATTATGATTAAGCTCCCATTATTTTCCATCTTGCAGAACTGATGTTTAAAGACTCCTCCATCCCCCCAGGAAATCTTCTCACAATGGAAAATTAACTTCTTGGCTCTCATTTTTGTGCCAGGATAAAAACTATTCAAAATTTCCATTTAAACATTTCCTGGAAGGATCACTACTTGCAGAAGTCTAATAAATGTTGTACTATATAATGCAGTTCCTCTACTTAGTTTTGTACAGCTGTTATTCTTATATGATCTCAGAATAAAAACTTACATAGTCTTTATTTACTTTAACTTTCATTCACCTTTTATCTACAGGTTTCTTTGTCTGTTTTCTTCATGTTCTGTTTGTTTTATCTAGATCCTAATATTTGTATAATTTATGCACTTGCTGAAAAATTCTCTGTTCTTTTACCTTTTTTTAATACTTAAAAACCTTTTGCAAAGATCCAGTTTTTAATATGTTAAAATTAATTATTTTTAGCATAGAGCCAGTTGTCTCTGGCTGCTTTTTTGCTGCTGAATCAGCATAAAAAAACTTGGAAAACTGCCCTACAGATACAGCCAAAGATTCCACTTAACAAGCAGAGGCAGCCAAAGATTTTAGTTGGATTGCTTGTGTAGAACTGATGAAGCTGTCGCCACTCCACCTACTCCCTCCATCTCCTTGTAAGAGTCAGAAAGTTGCCATACCAAAATAGACAGGGCAGAGTACATGACAGTCTGCTTAATCCCAAACTAGAAAAGGGTTTCCTATGGAACTTCTGCAGCCAACATGGAGAAGCCTCAAGAGTACTCCAAGTTATACTTGGAGCTATTTTGGGTCAAACTGTAAATCAGGGATGTAGAGGGGCAGCTTAGAGCTACCTTTCTTTGGTCTTGCCTCGGCTGAGCAGAGCTCTGGCTCATAGACTTTCCTAGGGCTATTAGTCCAGCCTCAGAATCTGTGGTTGTTGTAGCACTTATAAATAACAAAGCATCCAACCTTTTCCTGGGTGGGAGGTAACTTTTAGATATCTCAGTAAATTAGGGAGTGTTCCTCCAAGTTCAGATAAAATAAGGTTGCCATGTTGGTCCTAAATATAGGTGACAGAGACAAAGTAGTACAGCGATATCTTTTATTGGACCAACAAGAGTTGGTGGAGACTCTTATGTTCAGAGAAACTTTATGCATGGGTTTCAGTGCTTGGTTGGGAGAAATGGGTTAGCAATACAAGACAAATTGGGGTGCTAGTCAGTTGTAATAACCTGCCAGTATATACTGTGTAAATATCTCCAGCAGACAGGGGCTTTAAGTTTCATGCAAAATAGCTGATCCAGCAGAGATGTCTGCCAGCAAGCAGGAGACATTTTTCTTGTACACAATCTAAGTTGTGTTGTTTCACAAGGCGATAGTTAGCACAAGCTTTGATTGTAAATTACTGTAAGTTGGTAGGACCTATTACCATAGGGCCATGACTTGTGAAGTCCTCAGGACTGGAGCAATTTATTAGTGTATTCCTAATCTAAGGGCACTTTCAGACATGCATTAAAGTGTATTTATGTGTTCAGGCAGCAGTACATGTGTGCAAATTAGGCACGACTTTGATAACATTGGAAAGGCATACCGTGCATGATTGAAGCTTTTCAGTGCACTGACAAATGCACTGTACCAAGCTGAAAAATCCAGCTTGGTACAGTGCATTTGTCAGTGCGCCAAAAAGCTTCAGTCATGTGTGGTATGCCTTTCCAACGTTATCAAAACTACACCTAATTGATATGTGTGTCCTGCTGCCAGAACTTGTAAGTACACTTTAATACACGTCAGAAAGTGCCCTAATTCCTTCCATTCAGATTCAGATATTTATATGGGATATCTAATCTAAATGATTAAACTCAGAAAATCTTTCATTCTGCCAATGAAAAAGAACATATATGCACTTCTTAATTATCATTTTGAGTGCTGTGGGTGTTTGCTTTACCTTTCCTGTGTATAGGCTTTGGCTTGTATTTTAACTTTTTGATATATTTTTGTGAACAGAAATTTGGTTTATGTTTAACAAGGGTCACTGTATACTTTATAAGAGCTTTGTGACCATGTAGTTGTTGTTGTTTTTTACCATGTGTTTTTGTTGTTGTTGTTGTTGTTTGCTTGTTTGTTTTAAACTCTGCAAAAACAATAGGGATGATATGTGAGATGAAAAGGTTTTCTGTTCCTTTAAAGCATTTATATTTGTAAAACAGCCATGATTTTATACACGCAGGGTCTATAAACCTAGGCAAGAGCACTAATCCCTGTTTACATGAGTAATCCCACAAAATCTTTAGGCATACCATACTTCTGTGAGAAAGAGTGATTGCTTTGTTGGTCCCAAATGTAAGATATGGTGGAGACAAAGTAGTTCAAATGATATCTTTTATTGGATCAACTTCTGTTGGTGAGAATATACAAGCTTTCAGGCCACACAGAGCCCTTTCTCAGGCATGTATCATAGCCAGTCAGACATATATAACCTAAGCAAATGTCGGACAGGTATATAAAGAGGCATGGAATGACATTGGTGGGAGTACACCAATATCAGCTTTCTAGACACCAGTGTCAGCGTATACAATGGCACCCTACTGACAGCAATACACAAGAAATAGACAGACCGTCATATATACCTCCACTGACCACCCAAGTCACTGTAAAGAATTAGCCAAGCATTCAGACACCACAGAATATTCTCTGAAGAGCAGACCCATGATGCATACCTCACCATTTAAAAACTGCCCATGAAACAAGAGCATTCCAACAGAGAAGTAGACCATATAATAGAATGAGCTACCCAAATTCATCAAAATAATCTGTTACAATGCAGAAAGAAAGAACCCTCCAACTGCACATCTTTTGTTGCCACCTACACTGGAATCTATCTGTTAAATCATCAAACAGCTACAACCTATACTTGATGGGGACAAGACCCTAAGAGAAATCTTTCCTGAACCATCTCTTTGGGCCTCCAGACAATCCCTAACCTCTCACAGCTAGGGATGGGCGAACGCGGTTCGGAAGTTCGGAGTTCGGACCGAACTCGAATAGTTCGGTCAGCCGAACCGAACGGTCGAACCGAACTCGAATTCGAACGTTCGGAGTTCGAACCGAACCCGAATGGTTTGGTCAACCGAACCGAACGGTCGAACCGAACTCGAATTCGAACGTTCGGTTCGGATGCATTCGGTGAGTTCGGAATTGAATTTCCATTGGTTTCAATGGAAAACACATTATCGGCTGTAACTTTTTTGTTTTTTAAG
>QEPC01015038.1:1682586-1729127 GCA_003113815.1 Sphenodon punctatus
TCCTTCCTGTCCCTCCTGGAGTGTGGGTGTTGCGTGCGGGGGAAAGAGTGGGTTCCTGTGGCCCAGGCTCCTGCTCCTCACCGAGCGCCCTATGATGATAGGGGCCTAAGTTCCAGGTGCGGAAGCCCACGGAACGGCCCACACACTATCCTGACGGGCTTGTATTCCCAGAGAGAAACCTTTCCCAGCAGGAGCCTGAGCGAGTGCGTGAGGTTATTGGGTAGGCGGGAGGGTAGGCCCAGGCCCCCCCAGGGGCCCCCCCGGGTCTACGGCCCTTTCCCCGCCCTACCTGACAAGGAGCAAAGGACATACAGAAATCAACCACTGCCATTCATGTCCTCCCCCTGCCACCCTTTTCGGCTTACCCCTCCCCACCAGCTCACTGTTCTGTCATGGTGCCCTGCCACCCACTGCCCGTGTTTACCGTTCCCGTCCTCTGGAGCTATTTCCCAACAATTTTTCTGCTGCTTCTCCATGCTCTCTTGGCCACCTGTCAACATAGTAAACAATAAAAAATAAATTATTAGATAATAAATGGAAGCTTTTATCATACAGCTGTGTAAGCTCAAACACCCCTGACCCCCCTGACCTCCCCCCATGCATTAACTTACCATTGTGTTCCACCTCCACTGCCACCTCTACAAAGATGCATCCACTCCCTGCTCGCATGTAACAATGGCTCTATCCACACAAAAGAACTGGTCAAGGAGCCTGTAATTTGCCTCCCAGGGCTGGAGGCAAAGTTGTTGCCCCAGATATCCTCCTACCTGTGCCACAAGTCTTTGCCCTGCTGCAGGCACTGGTCATGTCCCAGTTATAGCGCTGTAGTACCATTTGTGCCAAGATCTGGAACACTGCCTCATTTCTGTAGCATTTCACCAGAGAATATTGGACCTTCGGCTCCCCACATAGAGCAATGAAGACCTCGGTTTCTTCCTCAGTCCAGGGAATGCAGTGTTTCTGGGTGGATCTTCAGATTGTAAGTGGCTGCAACTGAACAATGGAGTTAGCAGTGCTGGCTGTGTCGGTATTAGCTACGGCCCCAGCAATGGTAAGTCTCCGCAAGTTGTTCCTGAGAATGCAGTAGCTGGGAAACAGCAAGCATCGGGCACGTACTACCAACCACAATGAGCTGGGAAAATGCATCTTCAAAAATGGCATGTTGGGTGTTTAAAGTGGACATTACATGTGTGCCAGCAAGAGAGGAGACAGGGGCTGGAAGTGGTCGCTCCTCAGAACACTCTCAGCTCTTTGCCCACAACTTTACCGTGTTGGCAGACATGTATGCGTGGAGGCGCTTCATGCAACCTAATTAACGAGACGTGGACACATGGGCAAACATTAGCATCTGTATGCTCCGGGACCCTGCCGTAAGCAGGGGCTGTGTGTCTGGTGTGTAGTGGCCAGTGGGGGTGAACACTCAACGGGTAAGTGGACACCCAACTGATGTGGGTTACCATCTCATTTGTTAACACACAGTGTTACACATATTTAGAATAGACAAGCCAATGATTTGTATATGACTAATTAGGGGTGAGAATTCTGGTACTCCAGAGATCCAATATTGCCGATATTTGGGTGTATCGGCTTAATCTGATAAATCCAATATTTACCTGTACCGGCATACTGGATTTTTAACACTGGCTGTGGTACCAGATTTTTTACATTGCGGCCATTGAGGTCAATAGCCGCAATGTGAAAAATCCGATACCGCGGCCAATGTTATCTGGTATGCCGGTACATCTGGTACCTGGGAGATCCGATTCTGGTACATCCAGTATCCTCCCCAGTGTCCCACATTGGCTATAGAATTTTTAAAGTGCTCAGATACTACAGTGATGGATATAAATAGAAATAATTAGATACTATTCTATGTTATAAATACATTATATGCTGAGATGTATGTTTGATGAACCTCTGGTTCCTACCATAAACGAATGTTGCCTTCCTTGTAATGAGCTTGTAAACGGAACTGCATGTTGTCTATTTCCAGTGAGGGAGATGGGTGGTCAGAACTGCCAGGACCTCATCACTTCATCCTTTTTGTTTGGCACAGGAGAGGAAGAAATGTAATTATACTTTGTTTATTGTGTTTCCAATTATTTCTATGGATTTATAAGTTATCTTCTGTGTGATACTATTAATTGTAAGCAGTACAAAGGACAGACTGATATTTTCAGAAGGTAACAGGGACTCTGATCTACAGCTCTTGCACTCTTCACACCAACAATGGAATTTGATATTAGAATGTACCCCTTTCCCTACATACAGCCAAATCAGTCCTCAAAATCATGCTCTGGCACCAGGTCCATTTTCCCTTGTCTCTCCTAGATTAACTGTAACCATGTTGAGCAGATGCACCTGTGACTTCTCAACTTTGTGAATGTATTCCTGTCTCTACCTATTTCCCCCTCTCTCTGGTCTCCCCTGTCATGTAAGCGCCGCCTGGCAGGGGCCCGTCTCTATTTTAATGATTGTTCAGTGACAGGTACATTGTTGGCACTATATAAATACTTAAAGAAGAATAAGAATTAATTAGTAACCTGCATCAGTGCAACACTTCAAGGACTGGAGTCTTTGTGAGGGGGGTGAAGCAGCTTTCAGACTTCACATTTTCATCCACAAAAAGTATCCGGGTAAAAAATGTCTGGAAAGCCCCTTGGGGGGAATACGTTCTGCCCATGATGGCTACTTTAAGCGTGTTGCACAGAAGAGGTCATTCTTCCCTCTTGTACCTCTGCCCAAGCTTGCGTCGCTCAGTCCATGAGATCATGGAGCCCCACACTTCTCCAGTAGTCTTATCTCCCCCCTCCAGGTTTCTCCGCATGCCAACCTATTTGGAGAGGGCATGGAGTCTCACGGAGACAATGCAAATGGACCCCTGTATGTTTGTCCTTCACATGACTATCTTCAAGCAGCCAAGTTTAGGACTGAAGTCATGGGGTTCACCAGATAGTCCAAAGTGAATTTTACACTCTAAACAAGCACCAATCCTAGTAGTATCGTTTAAAGAAAGAATATCAGAGTTCAAGACATGGAAAAGCTGAATATTTTATCAAAGTATGCAACCGACACTTAATATTTCCCCCTCTCCCTCGGTTGTCATAGGAGGAATTTTTCTCTTACCCTCCCTATATATAGGGCAAAGGAGGACAAAAGTGCAGAGCTCAAACTTTGGCAAAACAGTGATAGCCTCTTCTTGCTGAGCACAAAGAAAATTAATTTTGAAAGCACTTAAAATCATGGAATCTGTGGCTCCACAAGCTATAATCAGCACAAAATTAAAATGTATTGTAAGGTGTGTGAACTGAACTGTCCCAGTTCATGTATTTCTTTTGAAAATTTACCACCAGCTTTATTAATTATTTAATTCAAATGTATACACCATCCTTCCCACAAGGGCGGCTTACAATAATAAGTCATCAATAAAAATTCAAACAATAAAACACTAATTCCCTCCCCTCAAAACTCCCACCCTTCCCACAACCCAATAACCCAACCATTCCTCATCCCTGCCTGCCAAATGCTCTTCCAAATAAGGTCCTTTTCACACAGACACTCCAACACTGATAAAATGGGTGTTACATTTTATTATACATATTGCAGGACTGCAGGTGTGCTCTATGGGTGCCCTGCAACATGTATAATAAAATGTAACACCCATTTCATCAGTGTTCAAGTGTCTGTGTAAAAGGTTTTACACCACCTCCAGAAGATGTTCGGGCTCAAGTGAGCCTCCCGGGGAAGGGAATCCATAAAATCAGGGCAGCAGCCAAGAACTGCCTTCCTGCACGCCCCTCCTCTGCAGACAGGGGTAACAGAGGGAACCTGCAATAGGGCCTCCCGGCCAACTGTAGGAGACACAATGGAACATGGTAGAACAGGCGGTCTCAGATATATAGGACCCAGACGCTTAGGGATTTAAAGATCAAAAGCAGCACCTTGAAGTGTGCCTGGAACATTATTGGCAGCCAGCGCAGACTCCAGAGCACAAGTATAATGTACTCCCAACGACTCGTCCCTGAAAGGAACTGAGCTGCCACATTCTGCACCAGCTGCAGCCCCTGAACAGTCATCAAGGAGAGCCCCACATAGAGCACATTGCAGTAATTGAGTTGATGCCAGTGGCCAGATCCGAATCTGAATGAAAATGCCTCTGCCTTCTCACCAGATGAAGTTGGTGAAAAGTGCTCCTAACCACTGACACAACTTGACAATCCAGCTGCAGCGAGGGGTCCAGAAACACACCAAGACTGTGAACCCAATCGACTAAAGAAAGGTGTCCCAACCCTCTCCAAGTCATTGAACTAGCCAACCATCACCACTTCAGTCTTGTCAGGTTTTAGCTTCAATCAGCTCAGCTTCATCCAGTCCTTGACAGCAGCTGGCATCAGGGAAGCACCAAGACAGATGGGTGTGTTACCTCACACAGCTTCCAAAAATCCCTCTAATTGGCACTCATGCAGTTGCAAAAGTATTGATTGGACCTGGAGACTGGTATCCCAATAAATTATCTCTTCTAGTCACTGATGAAATATAGGAGTCGTTGCAGTGTGGGGGAAATTACATTTTTGCTAACTACGGCTTACCTCTGGTGCGGATTAAGAGAATCTAAAGCTGCTCTTTTCATGAGTAGTAATTTCTCATGCCATTAAAAAAACATATTTAATGTTTTGGCTTTGGTTTCCATTATGTGGAAAGTAAAATTGAAAGCAAATAATATTTTTTTAAAAAGTCTAACAAGTACTTTTCAGGTTTCCCATGTAGCATCCAGGAAATAAAAAAGCTTCCCATACAGCATTTGCCCTTCGGGATAAAGTCTGTAGTTTTAGACTAACGGCCCAATGGCTCTTCTGCCAGCTAAGTACTTTGAAGATCTAGCTGCCCATCTTCATGTTTCCGTTTAGGAAAAAATGCAGCGTGAGCTACATATGGGGAATTATGAACATTAAGCAAATTTCCTGGAATTTTAATAGATTTTGCAGCAGTTCAAATTCTCAACCATAATACTGATTTAAATGATTCAACTGGTACAGCTACCATGATATCAGACCATTTAATACAGCTGAGATCTTTGGCAGATAATCCATCCAGAAAAATGTCTTAGAATGATTTGTCCTTATAAAAACAGGGATGGGGAGGCCTTTTCCCTTCCATGGGCCATTTTGAAAATTAGTACAGTTTCTATAGGCCAAATAGGATTGCGGACTGATGGGAGAAGGCACGGAGATGCGGAGTCCACACCAAAGCTCTGTCATGGGTCCATCCCCCCATCCTTGAATGCACACCTTTGCCTCCTCTCCCTTCTCCTGAGTTTATTCTTTCAGTGCTTGTAAGTAGAGAAGGCAGCCAATCTTGCCCAGGGAGCAGAGACTCCCCATCCATGTACCCCTGGTTATAATAAAAACTATAAGGACGCTTTAGGCTACAGTTCAGTGTTTTAAAAATACATTTTAGCACGCATAAAGGTCATTTTAAAACATTTTAAAAACCCATATTAAAGTAGGTTATTGTTGAATAGAAAAAAAGTTATACAATATCCAGACAAATTTAGCAAAATCAGCAAGCTGATTACTAAAAATGTCAGATTCTCCCACTTACTCACATCGGTCACAATGAAACCTGCTTGTAAGAAAGTGTGCTTAGACTGCTGCCACTGTAGTATCTCACTCTCTGAATAATCCTATTGAAATCAGTGGCATTCATTGAGGAACAAAACTCCAGCCTTTCAAAAAAAACAGTGCACACATGTAACACCTTAAGGATTTGTATTATCCTGTTGAACAGTGCAAGAGTACCTGCCTTGAAATTATGTATGTGCATGAGCCTTGCAGGATTGTGGCATACATTACTACTTGTGAGTAAAGATGTCAGAATCTGACATCATGGTGGTGGTTCTGCCTTCTAACCAACAAGTACCCAAATCATCTCTAAAAACGTAATATTTTAAACTGTTTTGATTCATGCATTTATTTGTCCCAATGTTTTTTATAGTTACGCAGTAGCTCCGTAAGAGATATAGTTTTCCCTGCTCACATACAGAGAATGCATTGGTTGGTACTGGTTTCTCTGGAAGACAGACCCAACAATAGTTTTATTTATTTATTTATTTAGCAAATTTATATCCCGCCCCCTCCTGCAACGCAGCTCGGGTGAGTGTCGATAAAAAACAATATCTAAAAGAAATCATGTTGCTAGAAGTCAGCTGCACAAAGCTGTACCAAAATTTCTTTACTTTAAGATACCAAATTTACAATGGAGGTCAAAGCTTCTACCCTTTTTTCTTCCAGGTCAGCTGCTGCCCCCAAGCAATCGAGGAGGGATTGGCAGCAACTGCTTCAAGGACTGTGTAGCAGGGGGGTCCCCCAGGTCTGCACAGGGTGCTGGGGTCACACTCTAGGGAATTAGCTCACCCCCTGCTACGCCATTTCATCCTTGAGCCTCAGCTGAATCCCCTTCTTCCAAGAAGGGGGTACCTTCTCAAGACACACCACACAGTCCAGAGGGTATTAATCCACAGTCCTTAATTGGACACACCCCATGTTCTCTGTACCTGGGGCTGCCAGCTCCATCGCCTCCACCCTGTAGGTCCAGGTCCATCTCTATAGACTCAGGAGCAACACAACCTCAACCCCCCCAAGTCCATCCATCCAGGCCTTAAACCCCCAGGCTCTGGCCAAGCCTTCCCCAGGCAAGAGGCTTCCTCCTGGGCACAGCCTCTCCCACTTGCCTGGGTTCCTCTGGCTCTCTAGTCTTCAGCACCCTGGAGAGCATAGAGCAGGAAGACTTTCTCAGGAAGATGTTGCTCCTTCACCTCTTTGGCAGAGAGACTCTCCTTTCTGCCTTGCTCTCTTCTTATACACAGCAGAGTGGGTGTGGCCAGGCTTCTACTCTTCAGCCTTAAAGGACCAGTAACCTGCCCACTCTGTCACAGGGATTTCTCAGACTGTGCTCCCCACAGGCTGTTCCCCAACTCTGGGGCTGGCTCTGCCACACCCCTGCATGTGCGCAGCCCTCTGGCTGGCCCAAACAGCCCCCTTCTTAAAGGGGCAGCATCCCCACAGAACTGCTCCCTGCTACAGACTGCATTCCTCCTCTGAGAACCTGACTAAGCCAGGCACCACAGGAGATCAGTGTAGATGGAAGGAGAGAGTCCCTCTGCCACTCATCTTGGTGGGGGGCATGGGAAGAGATAGTTGCAGCCCCACAGTCCTCTCTCTTATTCCACAGTAACCCCTAGGTCACAGTTTTTTCATCCTGTTAATAATCCTGTCCATCCTTCCTCCCATCCTCTCCATTCCCACCTCCCCCCACTGGTCCGACTTTTATTTACTTATTTCAACTTTTACCCCACCCTTCCCAATAAGGCTGAGGGTGGCTAATATAATATAAAACATGTAAAATCAGCAAAATAAACAAACAAACTAAACAACTCCCAACCTTTTCCCTACCTCCCCATCTGATCCCACCTAACCCTATCCCTGCCTGCCAAACACCTGGCCAAACAAAAAGATGATGAGCAGGCTTAGGCTTAGGTGGATATCCAAGGGGAAGGAGTTCCGTAATTGTGGGGCAGCCACCAAAAACATCTCTCTACATGTCCTTGTTATGAAAACTTCATGGGCAGAGGGTACCCACAAGAGGGCACTCCCAGATGACCTCAGAGCCCACGATGGAACATAAGGGAAGAGACGATCTTTCAGATACTCAGCCCAAGCTGTTCAGGGCTTTATAGGTCAAATCCAGCACCTTGAATTATTATTATAAGCATTTATATAGCGCCACCAGTGATGTACCTGGCACTTTACAAAAAATAAGATAGACATAGTCCCTGCCCGAGAGCTTACAATTGTGCCTAGAAATCTATTGGCAGACAGTGCAGACTTTGAAGCACTGGTGTAATGTGCTCCTGGCAACCTGCCCCTGACAGAAGATGGGCTGCTGCATTTACATCAACTGTAACTTCCAAATAGACATGGGTGAGTGCCTGTGTACCTGTCCCCCATGCGCCACCCCTGCACCGTGGTGCACACCCATCCCTCCTGTACCCATGCCCGTACAAAAAGGGCCATCAAGGGTAGCCCCATGTAGAGTGCATTGCAGTAGTCTAGCCTCACAGTTACGAAGGCATGAGCAACAGTAGCCAAATCTGATTCTAATAAAAGAAGATCACAGCCTTCTCACCAGATTAAGTTGGTGAAAAGTGCTCCTGGCCACTGCCACAATCTGGCAATCCAGGCACAGCAATAGATCCAAAAGCACTCCAATGCTGTGAACCCGAGTGACCAAAGGAGGCCAGACAGACCCCACAGGAGAGGGGGCTGGGCAGGGGTTCTATATAGTTTCCAAAAATCAGGGGAACACATGCCGCCCCACAAGTTTCCTGCAGCTCCTATGTTCCCCACAAGGCCGGTCAACCACCATTACCTCAGTCTTGTCTGCATTCAGCTTCATTCGGCTCACTGACATCCAGTCCCCAATGGCAGCCAGGCACTGGGTAAGCACCAAGATTGCAGGGCCTGGGTTGGATGAAAAGGAGAGATAGAGCTGGGTGTCATCAGCAGCATATTGATGGCTCTTCACTCCAAACTGCTGTACAATCTCGTCCAGGGGCCTCGTATACTCAGTGAATAGAAGTGGGGACAAGAACCCAGCGGCACCCCACAAGGGAGCTCCTGAGGGGATGATTAGCTACTGCCCATCACCACCCTCTGGGTTTTCTCAGACCGGAATGATCAGAACCACTCAAGAGCAGTCCCATGAACCCCTGCCAGGTCCCACCCCACAATCAACCATATTGAACACCGCTGAAAGATCTAACCAGATCTTTACTCATGTTGATTTCCAAATGGAGATCATCAACCAAGGCCACAAATGCAGTCTCGGTGCTATGCCCATGATGAAATCTAGAGCTGAAATGAGAATCAGTTTCGATTTTCATGAGATATCTAACGAGATTTTGTGCTGCAACCAAAATCTAGCCCGAGCACAAAATCGTGTGATCCCTTGTAGGAAAACCAAGCAAACAAAAGAACTGTGTTTGTGCAAAATGGCTGCCGGGGTTGTTCTGTGCATGCACAGCTCTTTTCCAAAATGGCGTCAGCAGCATTGCCACCATTTTAAAAAAAGGTGTTCTGACCATGCGTGCCAGCCATTCACGCATGCAAAGCATCCATTTACGCATGCAGAGACTGGCGCTTTTTAAAAAAATGGCATCAACGCTGCCAGCGCCATTTTGGAAGAGGGCTGCGTATGTGTAGAGCAGCCCCAGTGGCCATTTTGCGCATGTGCATTTCTGTTTCAACCCTAGTTCAGATTGAAGCCTCCTCCTCACATCCCCTGCAGAGAAGCCAAGCACCGAGAGACCCAGCAGTTGGAGCTGTCCCAGACTAGGAGAGGCAGCCAGGTTGGGGTTGTTTGTTTGTTTTTTTAAAGGCAGGGAGGTACTAGATTCTCTCTTTCCTCAGCAAGAATCCAGGCAGTTCTTGGCTCATTCTCATTCGCAAGAATGAGCCAAGAACCCCGATTCTCATCGATAAAAGTGAGAATGTGAAGATTGAATTTCAGTCCTAATCCTGACTGACTTGGGTCCAGGAATCCAATAGCATGTGCCTGAAGCTATGAGGTGACCACCAGTTCAATAACCTTCCCTAAAAAGGGAAGATTACAGATGGGGTGATAGCTGTTCAAAAAAATAATAATTTAATACTTTAACCCTGCAGTCAGAACAAATTATGCAAATAAAATTAATTAAATTGTAACTGTCTATATCCCTTCTTATACAGGGTGACCACAACAGCACACAGTATTTAAAATTGGGGTGTACCATGGATTTATAATGTAGAATTATACTGTCAATGTTGTTTTTTCTATTCCTTTGCCAAATATTACTGAACATGGTTTGCCTTTTTGGCTGCTGGAACGGCACATTGAGCTGATTTCTTCAGTGAATTATCCACAACAACTACACATTATTTCTTCAGCAGTAACAGTTAATTTGGGGTTCTAAATTGTGAGTTTAGAGTAAGGGCTAGTTTCCCCAGGAAGCATGGTGTGGCAGTTACCAGCATTAATTTCATCTGTCAATTATTGCCCTGTCACACAGGTTTGCAAGATCCTTCTGTAACTATTTGCAAAGTCTGATTTGAACTTTTAACTATCTTGCATAATTTTGTATCATTGGCAGCTTTTGTCATGTTCATTCTCTTTTCCATATTATCCCCAGACAC
This sequence comes from Sphenodon punctatus, assembly GCA_003113815.1. Taxonomy (NCBI): domain Eukaryota; kingdom Metazoa; phylum Chordata; class Lepidosauria; order Sphenodontia; family Sphenodontidae; genus Sphenodon; species Sphenodon punctatus. The sequence continues at coordinate 1,692,816 of QEPC01015038.1, forward strand.
AGATTATTTGTTTCCACTTCCTTTGTCATTCACAAGGAGCAAAATTCCTTCTGAAAGGAAGCTAAAGACTGGCCCCAGCATGAAGCAGCCGGAGGTTTGCATCTGAAAACCGTGCCCAATCCAAGGAAGTTGGGGTCCTGGGAAAATAGTGGTGTGAGCCCCTCCTAACCTAGGAATGCTTGATGGACACACACTGACCCGCCCCCTTAGAAAATAAATTACTGTAATTCTTTGATTTTCAGATAAACATAACATTGCCTTCATGGGCTGGGGATCCCTGCATTGCAGGTCCTGTGGATCATTCTGTATGTTATGTATTATTAGAATGTGGGAGCGCTCTAATAGTTAAGATGTGTTACACTCTCCATTATAAAGACCCAACATTCTATTTGCTATAAAATTGGCATGATTAAAGTAAGGATTGTGAAATTTGTGATTAAGGATCACTGGAGTAAGCGGTTCATGGTTTCCAAGTTTCAGCCAAATCGGTTGGATAACAGCTGAGATATCGCAGTTTGAAAACTGCACTTTGGATATTTTCAGACGTTATGAGATTACGCTCAACCAAAGACAATCCCCTGTGGTGGGCAATGGTCCCGTAACGTCTGTTTTGATCCCTGCCAGATGTTCACCACAGTGAACCTCCAGCGGGGATAAAAATAACCACGCTTTTGAGGATGGTCTGGGGACCATCTCCGAAAGCGTGGTCAAAGTGATTCCCACCGGGGGTGAACACCCATCGGGAATCACTTTCTGCCCACAACAGATGTGACGTTACCATGCTCAACCACAGTGGGATTCACTGTGATTGAGCGTGGTAACGTTTCATCTGTCCCCTGACCATGACCCGGAATCGGCGGCCATGCTCGCTGCCGATTCCGGGCCATGGTCAAAACCCCGGGGGGGGGGGATCAGGGGGTGCTGCGACCGCATTGGCCACTGTGCCCACCCATCTCCTGGAGGGCGGGCGGCCTTGGAAGTGTGGGGGGGGGCTGTGCGGCCGCACTTTGCACCGCACAGTCCCGCCCCCTCCCCAATTCCTCAGAGGAATCTGCTGGCTCGTCTATTGATGGGTCGGTCTGATTCCACCGGGGAATCATTTGGGTGATTCCATTACGGGGCCAATAGGGCCACCGTCATGTCTGAAATCACCCTTTGAAAGCCTGTTTTTAAAAGCTAGACCATCTTGATCTCGGCAGGTTAAAGTGGTTTTGTGTTGGTTGGGATGAGGTGAAAGCCTTTTAGAAAATTGAAGGAGGCTGGTGGGGTCTGCCTTTGGTTTGCTTTTTGTAAATCCGGTTAGTAGTTTTTAAGTTATGACATCTTGAAAATTCAATGTTAGCCTATGGAGACCATCCTGAGTGTGGAAAGCTTGCAAACATTCTATGTGTAATGCAGAGACTGTTTAAAAGCAAACAGTCTTGAATACTGGGGACAACAACTCCCATCAGGCACTGCTTGCCAGAACCTATCAGTGCTGGGGAAAGAGAGGGAACTGAACCTCCCAGGGGGCAGTGTGAGTGACTGATCAGCCATGTTTAGAGCTGATCTGGTGGGGAGAGAAGGAGATCAAAGCCTGTGGACGGGAGAGAGCTGAAGGTCATTCTAATCTGATCCTGCAGAGCAGACGCCTTGTCTTGGGGGCCAGGGACTCCGAGATGGATAAACAACAGAGCTAGTTAATCCTGCAGTGATGTTTGGGGTGGCTGATCTTGCCCCTTAAATCCACCCAGAACCACAGAGCGCATGGATTTCAGTGACAGCCCCTCCCCCTATGGGGGAGAAGGGAGGGAGGGAGTATACACAAAGCAGGGGCCATTAAGGAGAGAGAGTAGGGGAAGAGCCCCTGTAAGTAGCTGCCACAGTAGAAGCCATGCACAGGGGGAGCACTTTTCAGGGAGCAGATTTATTGGGGATACAGAATATGGAACCCAGTACAGGGGCAGGTCTGCAGAGTGGGCAGCGTTGAAAGGGAGTCCTGTCCAAGGGGGAGTAAAGTGGGGGAGTCTTATAGAAACAGAGAGCTGCAGAATAATGGCCATAACTGTGCCAGGGGAGAGCCCTGTACAGAGGAGAACTGAGTGAGGGAGCTTTGTACAGGGGGAGAGCTGCAGGATGGGCAGCACTATGCCAGGTGGAGAGTCCTGTACATGGGCACAGCAGAGTCAGGGAGCCCTGTACAAGGAGTGAACTAGCCAAGGGGTCCTGTACAGGGGGACGTCCTAGAAAGCAGAATGGCCAGTGTTGCACAAGGATAAGAGCTCTTACAGTGTGGAGTAGAATAGAAGACTCTTGTACAACCCATGAGCTAGAGAGACCATAGAGAGCAGTTTTTGGAAGTTTGCAGTGCTTAAACCGAACCAAAGTTGTTGTATTGTTAGGGAGCTACCAGTAAAAATCCAGCTTCGCCTTGCTTGCTATTTGAAGGAAGTAACAACCTTCTAAACTGAAGGGAGCAACTCTTCCACCTTGGCCTCCTGTAAGTCCTGCTCCCATAGTGGTTATGCTGCTCAGTAGGGGTGGGACTACTGGATCATCCGGTATCCGATACTGCCAGTATTTTGGTGTACCGGCAGTATCGGATTAACCCGGTTATCCGACCCATTTCCTGGATCCCCCCCCATACCGGATTTTTACATTGCGGCCATTCAAATGAATGGCCGCAATGTAAAAAAAAAAACACAAAAAACCCCAAACACTTACCCTCCCTGAGTGCAGACTGCATGGGTGGAAGGGGGGACACCACCCACCCACCCTGCCCAGCTTGGATTTAAACAACAACAAAATATTTCCCCTAAGTCCCTAGTGCGGGCTCTGGGCTGCCGCTGGAGACCCAGAGCCAGCACCAGTGTCCAGCAGCAGGTAAGTACCGGTACTGTACTGATCCCTGGGGTGGGGGTGGTTTAACACCCCCCAACCCCAGGGATCACCCTACCTGCCCACCCAGGGATCGCCTACCTTGAGCTCCAGGCAGCGGCGGAGGTCCAGCGGCTTCAGCGCTGGCTGTGGCTGCCGGCTTCAGCATGCTACTAGGCCTTCCGGGGAACTTCCAAGTTCCCCGGAAGGCCTAGTAGAATGCTGAAGCCGGCAGCCACAGCCATCGCTGAAGCTTCCGCGCCGCCGCCGCTGCCGCCGCCGCCCAAAGTTCAAGATAGGCGATCCCTGGGTGGGCAGGCACTGCAGGTAGGGTGATCCCTGGGCCGCCACCGGCGACCCAGAGCCAGCACCAGCAGCAGGTAAGTACCGGTACAGCATGCTACTAGGCCTTCCGGGGAACTTCCAAGTTCCCCGGAAGGCCTAGTAGCATGCTGAAGCCGGCAGCCACAGCCATCGCTGAAGCTTCCGCGCCGCCGCCGCCCAAAGTTCAAGATAGGCGATCCCTGGGTGGGCAGGCACTGCAGGTAGGGTGATCCCTGGGGTGGGGTGGGGTGTTAAACCACCCCCACCCCAGGGATCAGTACAGTACCGGTACTTACCTGCTGCTGGATGCTGGCTCTGGGTCGCCGGTGGCGTGCTGGAGCCCGCAGTACGGGACTTAGGGGAAATTTTTGTTGTTGCTTAAATCCAGGCTGGGCAGGGTGGGTGTGGGGTGTCCCCCCTTCCACCCACACAGTCTGGGAGGGGGAGGGGGAGGTTTTTGTCTTTTTCCATTGATTTCAATGGGGACAGTTCCCCATTGAAATCAATGTAAAAGATCCGGTACCGGTATACCGGTATTAATCCAGTAAGCTGGTTTTTTTAAATCTGGGAAACGGTAAAACCGGTACCCGGTATTTTCCCTGATATCCCACCCCTACTCAGCATTCTACTGTGCTAGCAGGACAAATTTCTCCTTTCCCTCTATCCTTTCATTTCTGTTGGGGAGAATGGGACAGCTGACTAATGGCTCACAACCGTCCCTCTTACCCCCTAGTCTCCACTGCCCCCCCAGAGCACAGTGAAGCTGGGTAGAGTCGTATACAAATGTTTAATTAAAACTAAGTTGCGTATGCATTAAAATTAATTCAATGGAATGGCCATTGGAAGGAATGGTGGCAACAGCAATGCCAATTTCTAAATAAATACTATTGTCATTTCAACATCCAATTATGTGATTTGTGAAATTATACAACACATTTGCATCTTTGGGAGTACATAGGGAAGGCAAGAGGGTGTGAAACGATGAGGAAGGCACCAGATGCAGTAAGTGAAATGGTTGGTAGGACAGGGGAAAATACAAAGTGTGTGCAGGATTAAGTAAGTGGGTGGAATGGCAGGAGGAATTAGAAATAGTTACAATAATTCAGTTCTGAGTGAAATAACTGATTCAGAAGACTGATGGGATATCTGAGGAAGCAGTCTTATTGTTTTACCCACTTACCATGGCTGACTCCCTATCCTTTGACTCACAATAGCTTCCATCCCTGTTATTCCATTTCCTCTCCTGTGTTGTTTTTTTTGTCATTCCACACACACACACTTCTGTTCCATAAGACACATACAGACAAACATTATATTTCCCAGGACTTTTGTGTTCTCTGTGAGGGGAGTGGAGGCTACAGGGTTAGAGGGGCGACTTGGACCCAGGACTCCTGGGTTGTGTGTTACAAGGTTGAGAGCAGGGGAGAGGCGAACAGGCTCAGAACCAGAACTATTGAGTTGCCTGTGAAGGGAGTGCAGCCAACTGGATTAGAGTGGGGTGGAGAGGCTGGAAGCCAGGAGTCCTGAGTTCTCTGTTACAGGGCTGGGATCAAGTAGATTAGAGGGGGAGAAGGGTTGGGAGCCAGAACTCCTAAGTTCTCTCTTTCTTAAAGAGGAAACAGAGGGGGTGAAGGGCCAGCTCACGCCCTCCTGTCCCCAGCTTCAGTGTTGCCCCCAACCTGCAAAAAAGCAAGAAGATTGGGGCTGAAAGACGAAGGCAAAGTGTGGGTTCATGGAGCCAAGTTGTAAGTGAGCACAATATGTGCGACTGTACAATGCAGGAGCCTTAACTTGCAATTTGCATGCTTTTTAGTGCATGATTGAATTTGCAAGAGTCTTAATTCTTCTTGTCAACCGGAGTTTTTTTTTATTATGGAATATGCTGTTATTTCAAGTTTACTCATGGATCCCATGTAGTGGGGAAGCCCCTTCTGAATCACTGTGGGTTCTTCATAGGCCAGGTTCCTTGCATCTGAGGCCCTGTGGGTCTGTATTTTATACTTGTCACCCATGTTGTCATTTCAAGTTTCTTTATGGATCCCATTTCTTGAAGGCCAATAAAGCAGCAAGACTAATTGAAAATGGAAATGCAAGAATATGCATACAGGAACTTATTATCCTACACACTCAATATCCATCAACCCTCCATAAAATCCAAGGGAAAAAGTTTAAAACATCCAAGCCAATAGTGCAAAACTATATAAACACACATTTCCTAACAAATACAAATGACAACTTCAACAAACAAAAGGAAACTTTTAACATTTGCAAAACCACTGAGGCAAATTGACCAGAAAGAAAATGTAAACATGGATTCCAGTGGCTTTATTTTCATTTCATGAAGTTTGGAACATCACAGTCTTCATTCAGGCAAAACATTTTCATTCAAAACATTTTGTGATTTTTGTCAAGTTCTTGGAGATTTTTTGAGTGAGTATTCCAACATCTGTTGTTAAGAAAGGAGAACGACATGTTCAATTTATTTGAAAGATTTTGGGTGGTTTTCGATGGACCAGCTGCCCCGGTGCTGTCCGTGCCAGCCTGCTTCACCCCGAGTGACCTGTCCAGCTAAAGGCACCCCACCAGATGTGCAGGCAGAACAGGCATGGGGGTGCTCTGGTGCTGTGGTGCTCTGAAATGTCCTGGAGCACCACCAGCAGAGCAGGCCTCATAAACTCAGGGCACATGTCGCTACTCCACTTCCAGTCAGCCATTTCCCATACACTGCAGACACTCTAGCCTGCAACTTTGTGGTGTGTGTGGGTGTGTGTGCCAGGGCCGGGGAACTTGCCGGGTCTGTCTGATCTGGACCCTGGCGGGGTTGGGTGCAGTCAGATGCCAGGGTGTACCCCTGCAGCAGCTCCAGGGGTGGGAAGCCCTGAGACCATCTGAAAACACCCTTTAAAGCATCTTGACAGAAGTTAGCCTATGGACAAGAACAACTGAAGTTTTGTTTAACATGGAGACAAAAGATGATACCATGAATACTCTTGAATGCTTCATCATTCTTCAATATTATTTCTATTTATAGCTCAAGGTAAACAAAAGGCACAAATATGTGGCAGCTGACAAAGCTGGGGAGGGAGGGGTAAATGGGGGAGATTGGTGGGGTGGGGAATTTGGGGAATTAGAGGGTAGGGTTAGGGTTGGGGGGTTTAAAATTCTTTTTAAAAGTGATGTTGGTTTTAGTGTATTTTATTGTTTTATTGTATTGTTAGCCGCCCCGAGATGCCGTGGACATGAGGGGGTGGAATAAAAATGCCACGAAATAAATAAATAAATAAATAATAAAAAGATTTTCAGCATGTGGGTAATTTGAGCATCTCTTTGGGTCAGGGGTGGGGAACCTCATGCCTGGGGGCCAAATGCAGCCCGTGGCAAGTTTTTATGTGGCCCCTTTCCACTTCCTGCATCTGGCCCTTGGATCCAGTTCTTACCTCCAGTCACTGGAAAATAAGCTCAAGGGAAGGGAGCAGAGATAAGGGCATGCAAACAAGGATAGGGAACAGTTCCATGGCACAGATCCATGATTTGGGCCCTCTTCTTTCCTTGAATGCATTCCTTAAGCACCCCCGCCCCCCAACTTCTGTGCGGCCCTCAGAGCTTGTGCAAGTTTTCAAAGTGGCCCCTGGGAGAGAAAAGGTTCCCCACCCCTGCTTTAGATGGTGCAGATAACACCTTCTGTTTGACTGTGTTAAGTGTAGTCTGTATAACTATTCTGTGAAATTGGCAGCTGCTTAGATGTGCAGGAAAATACTTTCTACAAAGGGTGGGAAAGCAAGAGAAATTCTGTGTGAGACACAGGAAACTGATTGCAAGTATGGACTATTGCATTCCCTTTGATGTGCTCTCATGTGACTTGGCAGAATCGCAATGATGATTCAAGCAAGTGAAAATGACACCATTCATTTATTTAAAGAATTATTTAGAGAATAATTCAACTGTTCTTGAATGTTATGCATGCGTAGCTCGAGATCGCCAGAAGGGTTTTGATAAAATAGGAGGTCATGAAATTATGGTGGTAATCTATTGAGAGCAAGGCATTGCCATTTTTATGGGAGACATATAGCCTCACCATGATAAGTTCTGGAATAATTATCCCATTGGTGGCTAAGTTTTGTGAAGTAAGCTGTAAAGAGCAATGTATTTTTATCCCCCAAGGGACTAACCTTGATATAGTAAGTTCTGAGAGGGCCACGGTATTATTGTTTATCCAGGGACCAAGTTGTGCCATAGTAAACTGCAATGAACAAGGCAGTACCGCTAAATCAGGAGTCAAGCTTTGCCGCAGTAAACTCTGGAAAGAGCAAGGCACTAACCTGTTTTTAGGGGTCAAGTTTTGACATAGCAAGCTCTGATAAAGAGCAAAGCACCAGCATTTTTCAGGGGCCAAGCTGTGCCTTAGGCCGTTTTTACATGGACGGCACCCACCCATGCACACCCATCAGATGGGTGGGGGAGAGTCTGTGTAAATGTCCACGAATGGGTTGGGGTGCACTCCTGACTCACCCACCCACACCCACCAACACCTACAGAGCATCCGGGCAGGAGCTGGAAAGCCCCGTGGGTGGAGATGGGTGTCCAACACCCAGACGTCCGTGTAAACGACAAAACAAAAACACCCATGGGAAAGGTCCGCCGAAACCACAGACACAGCTAGAGAGGCCCCGCAGGAGCCTGCAAGCAGACACACCCACCAGGAGAGATGCCCCACACCCAGCCGGGAGCCCTTAAAGAAGAAATGGAACCGGATATGGGTGCACCGGCTCCCAAAATGTCAGGCAGAAAAGCCACGGATAAAGCCAAGGGAGCCAGCGCCTTGACACACACGGGACGGGGCAGGGCAGGGTAAGCTGAGGGACCCTGGGCACACGGGGGGGAGAAAGGAAAGCACCTGACCATTTTCTCCCCCCCCCCCAGGACAGAGGGTGCAACGCAGCTCCAGCTCCACCCACATCCCCACCCCATGGCTACTCCATGTGGCCCAGGGAGGAGCACACCGCCAAGATCAAGGTAGGTGAGAGGGGAACCCACCCGACCAGGGGAGGGCACCCACAAGGGCCATGGAAACAATGGGGAAAACCCGGTCACACAGCAGACAGTACCCCCGATCCCCACAGGACAGCAACCACACACAGAGGAGCAAAGCACCATTGGGGAGACATCCGAAGAGGGTCTCCATGGCAGTCGGGTACGGTAGGGGAAACACCCGGGGAGGAAGGGGGTTGGCCAGCCAACACCCCAAGAAGCCACTGGGGAGCTGTGGCACAACCGTTCATCTAAATGCATCCCCCCACAGGAGACCACATGCTCCACTGCCACAACAGCGGGCCCCATGCTGCACAGCTGGTCGGCCCCCCACACTCTGAGCCCTAAAAGGGGAGCCCTGGTTCAGCATGGAGACCTGGGCATTCATTCACGTTTTGGGGGGGGCGAGAATGTCCAGCACGACCTGGTGCGGAACTATAAGATCAAAAGGGTTTACAAAAGCATCGCCCAGGAGATGCAGCGGTTGGGGTACAACAGGGATGTAATCCAGTGCATGCAGCTGGCAAAGGATCTGAGGTCTGGCTATAAACATATCAAGGACAACAATCTCAGGTCCGGCCATGCAATGAGCACACAGGAGTTCCAGAAGCATGGATCAGTTCCTCTGCATCACCCTCCGCTTGCGCCCCCGGAACCCACACGGGAAGACCCCACAGGGACAGGGGGTGCATGTGCAGAGGCCCAACCCCAGGAATGCCCCCCAGGAGGCGGAGGAATATGATCCAGGTATGAGGCACGCCGAAGGGAAGGGGGGGGCAGCCCATGGCAGCCTGGGCCCCAACAGGGACGAATAGGTAAACTGACCAACTGTTGCTCCCCCAAACAGCCCAAGGGAACATGGAGGTGTGGGAGGAGGAGGTTGTGGCTCTGGAAGAGGAAGTGGAGGAGCCAGAGGCCAACCCATGGCCCTGCGACCGGGATACCGATGGTAGGTCAAAACCGACAAGACAACAGTGGTGGGAGGTGCCAGGGTCACACTGAGGGGACAGAGGGGGACAGTCGCACCCCACAGGCCCTGAACTGACAAGGATACGCATGGGACAGCTGATGGGCCAGCAAGGAAGGGAGGGGGTCCATGCACACAGACACGGGTCAGGAATAGCCACAGAGGAAAGTAGGGGTAGCCCAGCTAATTGATACCATCCCTCCTGTACACACACGAGCCTCCAGGTCCAGCATGGGTTGCAGTCACCGGCAGTGCAGAGAGGAATCGGGAGATGTGGGCTCGCAACCGGTGGAGGAGGGAGGATCTAGGGAGGGAGGTGCTGGCAGAAACCAGAAAGTTGGCAGAAGCCTGGCTTGCTGAACAAGCAAGAACCAGGGAGGTACTGGAGCAGGAGGGGGAAAAGGACCGGGCAATAATAACTGCCATCCTCACCCGGTCCCACACCAAGCACCTGTGGAATAGGTGCCAGGTTGCCGACCTCCTCCATGAGCAGTGCCTGGAAAGGCTGGAGAGGGCCCGTGTCATGCTGGAACGAACCGCCAAAAGGACCTTCAGGTGCATAGATGCCACACTGGAGGCCCTGAGGCAGCAACCCCAGAATGATACGGGCCCCCATGCCATGGTATGAGGGCCGGCAGTCCTAGAACAGCAAGGCGCTCCCGAACAAGTGCAGGTGCCCCCTCTCCAGGTCTTCTGCCAACCCTGGTTTCCCCAGCAGGTGCCCTACCCTGGCCTTGCCCACAGGGGCGCCCTCCTCCCATTGGGCCCTAAAGAACACCAAGGGGTCCCACTCCTCCTGGTTCCCCTCGAGCAGCCCTCAACACCACACCATCTAGGTCACAATCCCACCGACAACAACCCTGCACCCCTAGAAACCCCACCGCCAGGCTTGGCCACCCCACAGGAGCAGGTAAGAGCCTGTGCGGTGAACTACCTGTAACGGGAGGGAGCTGACTGCGACTCTGAGGCCGTGGGCCAAAGGGAGGGTTTGCAAGGGAGCACAGCATGTTGCAAGGGACATGGGTCAGCCGTGTGCTGGGCCACCAGTGAGCGCACATGAGTAAGGGGGGACAGCTAACCACACTGCTATGTAACCCTCTCACAGGTTGTCTATGGAGCTGCCGGTCGAGGCTGAAGACCCAGGACCTGCCAGCCCGGCGTCCAAGGAGGGTTGCGGCTAAGACGGACCACAGAGACCAGAACCCCGGTGGTGCAATGAGAAGAGGACGTGGGAGACCCTGGAAAAAATGACCCCAACCCCTGTAAATATCCCCCAATAAAAGTTTCTGAGCACTACATACCATGTGACTGCTTTGTCATTACAGGATGACAATAGAGGGGGGTGGAAGAGACATATGCATGTTGTGGGGCCGGCCCTCCCTGGTGCTGCACCCAAACGTTGCATGCCTGCAAGAAAGCTACTATGCTACAAAAGGAACCCCTGTGGCAATACACTGTAGGATCTGCAATGGTCCCAGAGGCCATGGTGGTGGGTGCAGTGTGAGCAAGTCGCTCTGCTATTGACAGTCACCATACTGTGTGACAAGTAGTATAGAGTGAGGAGGGAAAAGTCAGTTGCAAGGGTGGTACAATAATTTTATTGTGCACAGTCAAACAAGCAACGGCACCGTGGAGGTGGGGTTCCCATAACCTAGGGTCAGTTCACTGCCTGCATGACAGCAATACTTCTGGTAAGGGCCTGTCTGCTCTCCTCCGATATCCTCCTGAAGGGTCCCTCCTGGACGTGCTGGTACAGGGGCACGGGATCAGCTCTGTGTGCAGGGGGCAGGTTGTCCAAGGCTGCCCCATCAGTCTTACATATATTGTGAAGAACACAGGCCACAAGTACAAGGATGGGGGTGTGCTGCAAGTCAAACTGACTCCTGTTTAGCAGGAAGTGCTGTAACGGAGAAGCATGGGGTCACACATGTGTAACACGGGACTACATGTTTCGTAAATGTGTGGTGCCAAGGGTTTCACATGTATGTAATGTTACTATACATGTACACTATGTAATGTCAAAGATTCCACATGTTTGTAATGTTGACTCTGAGAACTGTACAACTCGAATTAGGGCTCTTACACGTCACCGGCCTACAGAAAATACAAAGAGATACCAACATGTGTATTGGGGGGCCAGACGAATGACCAGAGACATTTATATGTTAATGCAGGTAGCCATTGACTACGTGCAGAAAGACAGGGAAACCTGATAAGAGAACAAAGGGAATTCTAGAAGCCTGGAGAACTACGAGGAGTTTCCTCCAGGAGATATAAGGAGAGAGATCCCAAAGGGAATCATCAACTTTTGCTTGCAAAGCTGCTTCGAGAGGACATCTACATACGAATGAGCAGCCTGACCACGGCAGGCTGGGGGCAGCATGAAGTGAGAGACAGATTCCGCTCTCTAAGCCAAGAGCCCAGCCAGTCACCTTATGGCTGAGAAACCAGAACTTTTGGACTCGCTAGGGTAAGATGATAACTTAGGAACTCAACCAGTATAAGTTAGGAATGCGTTATATTTACCTTTGATTTCTAGTTACCACTCTGTTTAACTATCTTGTTTATGTAATCAATAAACTTACTTCTTATTTTATGAAGAAGTGGTCAGTGTCTAATATTGGAACACAAGTGAGCTACAAGAGCCCTCAAGCTCTTGCGAACCCAGAGAGTAAAGAGTCTGTAAATGGGAAGGATCGGGCCCTTGTGTGACAAAGGAGTTTCATTGTGGCACACTTGAATTAGCCAGTGAGAGAAACTGATTCAAGAGAACTGTGCGCAAGGGAAACTGAGTCACTCAAACCCGATAAAGTGGGGGTGCGGACTCCCAAACCCGTGACAGGTGCCACCTCATCCTGAGCTGGCCGAAGGTCCGCTCCACAACACACCTCTCCGATGCCAGGCGCTCATTGAAGAGCACCTGCTGGGGGGTGCGGGGAACAGGATAGGACCGCATGAGCCATGGGGTTAGCGGATATGCGAGGTTCCTGATAATGACAGGAGCCATGGAAACACCCTCAATGATGCGGAAAATGTTGGGAGCGATCTCCCCATCAAACATCCTCGCAAAGAAGGGGGATGAGTGCAGGATCTGGGCATTGTGGCTTCTCCCAGAGAGGTCCGTGTAAACATCGATAAAGAGACATCTGTGGTCCACAACAGCCTGGAGGTTCACTGAGAAAGCCTGATTCCTATTCAGATAGTCTGTCTTGGCATTCGGGGGCCGGAATATGGGGATATATGTAGTGTCTATCGTCCCTATACAGTGGGGGAAGCCCATAGCCTCGAACCCCCATATCACTATATCTGGGTCCCATAGTTGTATCACCGGCTCCATGAGGAGTTCCACTATCAGGTTGCACACATCATGGAGGGCCCTGTTAACTGTTGCGGCCCCCACACTGAACTGCTCTCCCACACTCCTACAGGAATTGGGTGTGGCTGGCCACCACAAAGCCATTGCCACCCGCGTCCCTGGAGGCACATGTTGGTCACGTTATGGTGAAGGTGGCGGCCTATGATCTCGCATAGGTGGGTCAGCAGGGAGCGGTTCATCCTGAAATGATCGGTCCACTCGTCATCCGTCCAGGTCGCCAGCATGTTCTCCCACCATTCGTTGGTCCCCTATTGCGTCCAGTTCGTCTGGCATGTCGGTAGGGTCACATGGCAGCCATATAGGTTGACAGGCCACCTGGCAAGGATGAAACTGATGTGCTGAGCTGTTGCTGCTCCCACCACCACTTAAGCGCCTGGTCTGCACCCTGTGCGCTCAGTGCAAGCTTGTCACACGTCTCAGGTTTGCTATCCTCTTTCGCCGTACAACACTTGTGAACCACCGGGTGAATGGGCGGAGGAGTTCGGCTATCTGTTCAAACACCTGGTCCAGGACCCAGAAGCAGGTGGCCAGAACTTGTAGTAGGGCAGCACACCCACTCGGGATGTCAGCATCCGGCATAGTGATCCCACCACCGTGTCAGATCACCGTGCACCACTTAACCCACCAAGTGTCCCGACCCTCAATCCAGCAAGGCACCCTGCGCATTGATACCCTGTCCCCGCTGGTCACCCTGTGCTGCACCTGCACTCCCACACCCCTCCACCAACACTCAATATCCCACACATGCTGCTACGCGTTCACACACCCCCTACTATCACACACCCTCAAGCTCACTTCACACACCCTCTCTCTGCTCACGCTCTCGCTCACGTTCCGCACTCCACTCAGCTCTGCTCAGCTCCACTCCACTCCAACCTCACACACAACACCATATCGCTGTAGTGGTGCCGCCCCCCTACTTATAGCCGCCTGGTCAGACGCTGTGCCTGTGAGTGTGATTCTGCAGCTGGGTGTGGCTTGCCCACCTGGTCTGGTTCTCCCTGATCGGTTGCATGTGCTTGGGGCCACACCAGTCTGTCACTCTAGTTCCACAACCTTGGTTAGGTGGTGGTTATGTACCACTGGTAAGGCCCCTTGAGCGCTGCCAGCAGCACAAGACCCTGGGGGCCCTTTGCCCACCACCACAGAGGGGGGCGTGCAGGGCCCCAGCGGCCCCACAAATGCCGTATATGTAGTTGACTGGTGGGCCTCTGGACAGCTGCGTCCAGTGCTGTCAGGGCGGTGTTACCACGGCATCTCTGGCCACAGCCCCCAGGCCATGTCTCATCTCCATGTCTCCAATCGGGCTGGAATGTGTCTGCCCTGTGTGTGGGTTGCGGTTTCCCAGGGCCAAGGAGCAGGACCGCTATCAGCTCTGCAAGGCCACGCTGTGGTTAGCTGTCAGCCTCGCCTCCATCCCAGCGCATTCCCTTCCGTGCACTGTCTACATTAGTTGCTCCTGATCACCCTGCCTTTCATTGGACAATGTCGGGCCGTGTAATCGACCATGTAGCTGATGGCCGGGCTGGGGATGAGTGGCCGGTGTGTGCCACCATGCTCCTGGGAATCCTCTAGCAAAGCAGCGATGTATAGATGTTGGTGAGCGACTCTCTTTCCGTTGGTGATGGTTTCAACCTCTTGTTGCATTACATGTGGCTGTTGGGCCACCCCTTTGGCAGAATGGAATGCCAGCAGCCCGCAAGGGAACTCGGATTCATGCCCTTCCTCCAACCGCATCTGGCACACCCGAACAGCGTTGTAGCGCCCTGGAAAGCAAGGGAGCTCGCAGCTGCTCAGCAGGTGGCAAGTCATCGTGAATTCAGTTTGGCCCTTCAGGCTGGTAGTCCCCATGTTGCGACCAGCTATGCTGATGTTCTGCGTGTCCGTTACTTTGAGCACCCTCACTCTGATTTCCCTACCTGACTTGGTGAAATGGGCCGGCTGCCCCCCAACGTTGGTGGCCCACTCCGTACCAGGATGCCCACCCCACCGGAGATGTCTGCCCTGAGAGCTGTGCTGAGTCGAACCGATGTCAGTGCTACTACAGCAATGGGTCATCCCCTCCTGCCTCGCTTCCTGCTGGATGCCCATATGCGTGCGCGTGGCTACCGTTGGAACCTCTTCACCTGGGAGGACCTTGTTCAGGGATCATTGTTCCCTGAGAAACCTGCAGTTGACCCCTGATACATCGTATCCTGCTCCTATTGTCCCCATGCCCGTGATGGACAGGAGCTTCTGTTTGCCCATGACCATGTGCACATCTTGATGATGCTTTTCACCGTTTGCCCTCTTTTCGAATCCACATGGCTGCCATGGGACATATGGCCTCTACGGACTGTCTGGGCCCCCTATATGATGTGTTGTTTTATCCCCTGACACCCCCCCACCCCCGCTTGCTTGCCCTACCGGTCCAGCCATCAGAACCGCTATGAACGGACCTATGCGGTCGGGTTCCCCAGTCTATGCTGCAATGGACCTATTCAGTTTGCAATAAATGCATTGCTGTGTAGACTCTGTGTGCTGTCACTTTTTTTCATGTGGAACCCTTCCACCACCACCTCCAGGGACTGTGGCTGTTCACCTCTGTGTGGGCGATGGGCATTCAGCCATGTGGTAGAGGGGACCTCTGAATGGTGTAGAACCGGCCCATCTGTGTGCACATGGCTCTGGGGTAGCTCTGAGAGCTTGGGGGAGGAGGGGTGCATTGCCTGCCTGTACATCATGGTGGTGTGTGGGTGTGGGGTGCTCCACTGTGACCCATCTGTCACATAAGGGTGTGTGTGCTCCAGGTGTTCCTTCAACCCACTGTGTGTGATCAGTTGCCTCAGGGGATAGCTGTTCATTCCCCAACGTGGCTGTGGCCTCACAAGGACATCCTGTGGACGGTAGGTATCATGTTGGGCTCTGGCTGCCTGCTGGTAGCTCCCCCCTTGTTTACCTGCTAGCTGTTCTACCTTCTGAGCCTTCTGGTTCCCCCCCACCCCTTTGGACGGGTGTGCATGATGCACAGGGGCTTTGCCACTGTGTCTTCCAGTGTGCAGCTCGTGCTTCTTATTGGTCCATCCTCTATGCTGTGCTGCCTCCTGGGGTGTGTTGCCATGGGCTCCCCCTTTTGGTTCCCCATTGCATACCCTAGCAATCATGGATGGGCAATGTGGAAGCCGTTCTTTTGACCATAGGTTTGGGCGACTTACGGACTGCTTCCCACCTGTACAGCCACCCCTGATGGAGCACCCCGTGGGGCATTGGCTGGGTGGCCCTGGGGGTGGGATCTGGTGTGCTTTGCCCGTGTTGTGGATGCCAATTCTTCCCCCCCTTGGTTGCCGGCTCCCCATTCATATCTCTCGCTTCCTCCTTTCTTCTAGCCTCGGTTATCGTCTTCTTGACTGTTCTGCGCCTTGGGGAGATGGCGGGACAGCTCCAGAAGGCAGTATCGGAGGGTGATCTGTGAGCTGCCCCGTTTATGGTTTTCCCCCTCCCCCAATTGGTGTGGGGATCCATGGTTATGGAGGGTTGTGGTCTGCTTTACTGGTGCCCGCCCTCTCTCTCTCTCCTGTAGTGCAGGCGCTGATTAAAGAGCGGACCAGGGAGCAGGAGGAGGTGGTGCAACTCCTGCTCCACTTGCTTCAGCAGGTGCACCAACTGGACTGTGACCTGACAGATTGGTGGCGCAGGGTGCAGGGTCACCGGCCCTACTGAGGCTGCAGTTCCTGCCTGTCATACCTGTCAGTTGGAGCTGCCAGCGATTGTTTTGCTTTACGTTTTATTAATGAAGGTTGTTATTTTGGTTCCCCTTGTGTTTGTGTCCTCCTTCCCTGGGGTGTGTTCCTCTGTCCGTGCCCTGTTGGGTATCCCTTGTGTGGTTGCCTGTCTTAGGTTGCTGTTGTTGGTGAGTTGTGTGGGTCTGTTCCTGATCACTGTATCCCCTATGGTATGGCACCCTGTTTCCCTGTCTTTTTAGCTTTGTCCCCTGTCTTATGTGGGTGCTGTAATGGTTCGCCCCCGCCCCCGTCCTGTTCATCGCACCCACCCATCCCTTGTGTCCCTCAGGCCATGGGGGGATGGTTGCCCATCCTCCAGGGTCACGGCCTGGCTGGTTAAGCCCTCCCCCCTTCCCTGTTGTGTTGTTGGTCTACCCCTGTGCCGATTGCACCCCTGGCTGATGCTTTGTTGCCAGATGGTGCTTTGCGGCTGCTTTCTTTGTGTTTGGGGCCACCTCTTGGCTCTCTGTCCTTGGTTCCTGTCTGCTCCATGGCCTTTGGCACCTGGCCCAGTCTCCCCATCTGTCTTGTTCCTGGTTTTATGTTGCCCGGGGTTTCCTATGTGTTGTCGTATGTTGGGGGTCTTTGTGTGTCTCTAGGTATGGGTCCCATCCATTTCAGGTCCTGCCTGTTCATGTTGGTGACCTTGCTTGTTCCCTGATCCCCTCCCCCCAGGTGCGGTCCCCTCGCTCCCTTTACATCCTGTGTTCCCCAGTGTTCCAGTGTGCATGGCGGGGGCTGTTTTCTCTGGGGCCCGCGGCACCCGGCTGTCTTGTCTGTGTGCCGTGACCTGTGTGGGGCTGTTACTTTATGTGTCCTGACATTCTGACTCCCTCCTCCCCTGCCCTCGTGGCGTCTGGTGGTTTGGGGGCGGTGCCTTGTGTTGCGGCTTCGTTTGCCATTCCTTGGCCATGTTGTCATGTCACTGTGCTGGGTGTGTTTTCCCTTCCATTCAGTGTCTTGGCGGTCCGTAAACATCTTGGGTGTTTGCTCGGTGTTTACTGGGGTGGGTGTTTGGCCGATGGGTGTGTGCCAGCCTCTCCCCTTCCTTCCCACAACCCCCTGCGGTGGTGTCTGTGTACACGTCTCCCTGCTCGGCACTGGTGGGTGTGCTCACCCACCAGCGCCGCAGCAGCATCTGTGTAAAAAAGGCCATAGTAAGCTGCAACAAGCAAGGTAGTACTGTTTAATCAGGAGTTAAGCTTTTTAGTAGGAAGCCTTACATAAGAGCATGCCATTAATATCTTTTCAGGGGTCAAGCTCTGCCGCAGCAAGCTCCATGAAAGAGGAAGGCATTTACAGCTATGAAGGGATTAAGTTTAGTTGAAGCAAGTTCTGTAAAGAATAAGATATTTATGTCTCCCTTAAGGAGATTATGATCTCTGTTGGTCATTCAACTATATGTATGAGGATAAAACTGTACTTATGATGTCCGATTTTAAATTTTTGTATTTTTCTTTGTATTTTATTTTGTATGGAATTTTTTATTCTGATTATTTGGCTTTTGCCATTAATTAATATTCATTCATTCATTCAAATTTGTATCGTGACCTATCTTGAAAGCTCAGGTTGGGAAACAACATATAAAATAGGAATAAAAAGCCCTCTAACAAACATACAAATTGTGAAAAGAAACTCAACCCTTCACAAAACCTCTTCCTTCTCACCAAATGCCTGACCAAATAAAAAGATCTTATCTGGAAGATGCTCAAACCCAGGGTCTGATGAACCTCCAGGAGAAGGGAGTTCCATGGATGTGGAGCAGCTACTGAGAATGCCTTTCTGAGCCCTTGCCATACAGTTGATGCACTGATGGTACTTTGTTACCTGCAGTACTGTTTTGATAATGTGAAACAGTGAAGCTCAGTTATTTTGCATGGAACTAAGTTTCTCTAGCACCAGAATCACCCTTGGTACGTACGTAGGTTAAAGTAGCTGGTGGACAACTAGCTAAGAAGCAGATTTTCACCTACTATATGTTTAGAGCACCTGCTTTTCACATGAACTTAGAACCCCAGGGGATTTGAGGCCATCCTGCTCAGTTCTTTCACCTAGGCAAATATTTGTCAGAAAATGTGCAAAGTGGATGTGTAGATTCTTTTAAAACAATGTTACCTCTTCTGCACAGAGGGAGGCCCCTTCTTAATATGAAAAAGAAAATACCCAGATTTATTTACTTGCACTAAATTTGAGATGCTCAATTTCAGGTAATGAATTAAGGCCATCATTTTGAGTTCTACCAGTAGGTTATCGATTATTCCATAGTCAAAAAAACTCCGGTTGACAAGAAGAATTAAGGCTCCTGCATATTCAATCATGCACTAAAAAGCATGGAAATTGCAAGTTAAGGCTCCTGTCATAACTTCCATGCCATTTTCATTTATTTATTTGGTAATCTTATATCCCGTACCCTCCTGCTCACTCATGTTAGCAGTAAAGACATTGTACAGTCTCACATATTGTGCTCACTTACAACTTAGGCTCCATGCACCCACACTTTGCCTTCGTCTTTCAGCCCTAATCCTCTTCCTCTGCAGGTTGGGGGCAACACTGAAGCTGGGGACAGGAGGGTGTGAGCTGGCCCTCACCCCCTCCGCTTCCTCTTTAACAAAGAGAGAACTTAGGAGTCCTGGCTCCCGCCCCTTCTCCATGTCTAATCTACTTGGTCCCAACTCTTTAACAGAGAACTCAGGACTCCTGGCTTCCAGCCTCTCCACCCCACTCTAATCCAGTAGGCTGCACTCCCTTCACAGGCAACTCACTCAATAGTCCTGGTTCCTAGCTTGTTCTCCTTTCCCCTGCTCAGCTCTCAACCTTGTAACGGACAACCCAGGAGTCCTGCGTCCAAGTCACCCCTCTAACCCTCTAGCCCCCCACTCCCCTCAAAGAGAACTCAAAAGCTCTGGGAGAAATACAATGTTTATCTGTGTGTGTCATATGGAACAGAAGTCAGTGTGTGTGGAATGACTAAAAAAACAACAGGAGAGGAAATGGAACAACAGAGAGGGAAGCTATTGGGACTCAAAGGATAGGGTGTCAGCTACGGTAAATGGTTTAAATGATAGGACTGCTTCCCCTGGTATCCCATCAGTCTTCTGAATCAGTTATTTCACTCAGAACCTTGTTACTATAACTATTTCTAATTCCTTCTGTCATTCTACCCACTTACTTGATCCTACACACTCTTTGTATTTTTCCCTATCATTCCAACAATTTCACTTACTGCATCTGGTGCCTTCCTCACCATTTCACACTCTCTTGCCTTCCCTATGCACTCTGAAAGATGCAGCTGTGTTGTATTATTTCACAGTCACTTAATTGGATGTTGGTATGACAATAGTATTTATTTAGACATTGGCATTGCTGTTGCCTCCATTCCTTCCAATGGCCATTCCATTTAATTAATTTCAATGCATAACCAACTTAAAGTTTAAATGAAACATTTGTATATGACTGCACCCAGCTTCACTGTGTTTTGGGAAAGCAGTGGGGACTAGTGGGTAAGCGGGGAGGGCTGGGAGAAATTACTCAGCTGTCCCATTCTCCCCAACTGACATGAAATAATAGAGGCAATGGAAGAGGTTAGGGGCCAGCTCACACCCTCCTGTCCCCAGCTTCAGTGTTGCCCCCAACCTGCAGAGGAAGAGGATTGGGGATGAAAGATGAAGGCAAAGTGTGGGTGCATGGAGCCTAAGCTGTAAGTGAGCACAATATGTGAGACTATACAACATCTTTACTGCTAACATGGCACGGAAGTTAAGGCGGGAGCCTTAACTTGCAATTTCCATGCTTTTTAACGCATGATTTAATTTGCGAGAGCTTTAACGCTTCTTGTAAACCAGAGGTTTTTTAACTATGGAATATCCAAGTTTTTTGTTAAATACAAAGTGCCCCCCCTCGCTCCCTTGCCCACCACACCCAGAGCACCCCCCTGCCCTTGGTCCCTTGTCCCCTGACCTTGTTCCCTTGCCTTGCCCAGACCCAAAGCACCCCACTGCCCTTGCTCCTATGCCCCCACCCCAAACACTCCCGTGCCCTTGCTCCCTTGGCCCACCACACCCAAAGTGCCCCCTGACCTCACTCCCTTGCCCCCTCACTCCATTGCCCCCTCACACTCAAAGTGCCCCCTGTCCTTGCTCCCTTGCCTCCCCCACATCCAAAGCACCCCCTGCCCTCTATCCCTTGCCCTCCCACCCTTGCTCCCTTGCCCCCTGTATCCAATGTGTCCCCTGCCTCACTCCCTTGCCCCCCACACCCAAAGCACCTCCTGCCCTCTCTCCCTTGCCCCCCCACCCTTGCTTCTTTGCCCTCCCATATGCAAAGCACCCTGCCCTTGATCCCTTGCCTTCCTCACACCCAAAGCGCCCCCTGCCCTTGCTTCCTTGTACCCCCGCATACAAAGCACCCCTGCCCTTTATCCCTTGCCCCTCCACCAAAAAGCAACCCCTGTCCTTGCTCCTTTTCCCCCTCCCTTTGCTCCCTTCTCTCCCCCACACCCAAAGCGCACCCTGTCCTCGCTCCCTTGCCCCCCACACCCAAAGCACCCATTGCCCTTGTTCCCTTGCCTGCACACCCAAAACGCTTCCCCTGCTCTTGCCCCCACACTCAAACCACCCCCTGCTCTTGCTCCCTTGCCCCCCCCCAAAGTGCCTCCCTGCCCTCACTTCCTGGCATCCCAAAAACCCCAGGCATGATTGCCCCAAGCTCCACTCAGGGAAGGGAAAGACAGAAGAGGTGGCAAGCAGTGCTCCTCTTCAAAGCAGCCCTGCCCCTCTCCATAGGCTAATGTGGTTTTTCACAACCCCATAACTCTAAAACTACTAATCAGATTTAAAAATATAACCCCAAAGGCAACCCCTGGCAGCCTCCTTTAATTTTCTAAAAGGCCAATTCCTCCTCCCCACCAACACTCAATCCATTTACTCTGCCCAGATCAAGATGGTCTGACTAAATTAAAAATCAGGTTTGAAAGTGCCGTTTCCAAACTGCGATAACTCAGCTTTTATCCAATAGAGGCAGCTGACATTTTCACAGCATGAACCATTTACCCCAGTGATACTCCACAACAAATTTCACAATCCTAACTTTGATTATGCTGATTGTAGAACAAATAGAATGTTGGGGCTTTATAATGTTGTATGCAACACACCTTAACTATTAGGGCACTTCCACACTCTAATAATCAGTCTAATAATTAATCCAAAGTAGTGACCACTGTGCAGCTTTCTGAACTGGATACTGCCTCAAGTAGATGCATTATTTATAGAAGAGCATGCAGATTTTAGGGTTGGATGAATGCTGGATTTAGCATCTGGATGAACAGATACTGAGAACAGTTACTTAATATATAGAATACCAGAAGGAAGTGCATCACATCTTCCTAGTCCTTAGTAAAGCTCTTGATTATGTATGGCAGACCCATATGCTGGAGGCAGGTGGAGACTGGGGAGTTTAAGGACCCCCATCCACACACATACACACACAAGACAGATTCAGCCCCACCTGGCTTGCCTTACTACTTATGAACAAAGATGTCTGACATTGCAAGGAGTGTACATGTTCAGCTTCCTGCATTAACTATATGGTCAGAAGCTTTGTGCTCAGCCACAGAGCGCAGAACTTTTGTCTGAACCTCAGTGCCATGGGGCTACCCATGGTGATGGCTCAGAAACTGCAGCTGGTGCAGAATGCGGCTGCCTGTCTCTTGGTCTTGGCCTATAAAGCCCTAAACGGCCTTGGCCTTTCTTATCTGTGGGACCACCTCACTCCCCTGGTTCTGGATTGGCCCCTGCGATCATCCGGGGGTGCCCTGCTCGAAGTCCCCTGAGTCTACCTGGGGGCCACACAGGGGAGGGTATTCTTGGTGGCCACACCACGGCTGCAAAACTCCCTCCCAGCAGAGGCCCGGTTGGCTCCAGATCTCTCTTGTTTTCAAAGAAATTGTAAGACCTGGCTGTTCTGCCAGGCTTTTGGGGGGGGGTTGGGTTGGGGGGGTTATTTTAGTATCCTCCTTTTATGATGTTTTGTGGTTTTATTAGTATTTTACTGATTGTACGCCGCCCCAAGCTGCCTGTGGCAGGAGGGGTGGGATAGTAAGACTTTTAAATAAATAAATAAATAAATAAAATTAAATAATAGTGTTGTCTACTTCCCACTGTGTATCTTGGGCAAAGATACGCACCCACTTTTCTGACCAGTGTATGGGCCTGGTTGGCAAGGAGCACTAGGAACTGTGACAAAAAGTACATCAGCAAAAGAATAATAATTTTAAAGAATCAAGCTCTGTGATTTCTATTCATCCAGCTCAGGTCCTGCAGTCTCAGTACTTCTTGCAGTTGAGGACTGGATGCAGGTAGGACTGGATGCAGGTGAGCCAACTGAAACAGAATCCCAACAAGACCACAGTCATGATGTAGGGTTTTTGGTGAGGAAATTGTTTTGTTTTTTTAAAATGTGTTTTAATAATTGCTAGCACTATATAAAGGCTTATAATAATAATAATAATAATAATAAATTAATTAATTAATGGGGTTTTTCCAATTGCAAGCCACCCTGAGCCAATTTGGGAAGGGTGGCATAGAAATCTGAATAAAGAAATGATGGTCAGTTCTGTGACCTGGGAGGCATAGCCACACCTGTCATTGATAGCATCCAGCCTCCTTTGGTCACTCAGGTTTGCAACCTTGGGGTGCTTCTGAATTTATCATTGCACCTGGCCCATCAGTGGTGGCTTGGAGTGCTGGTGCAGAACTCAGTGCCCCGCTTTATTGATGAAGGTAAAGTCCTGGGAGCATATTACACCTGTGCTTTGGATTCTGCACTGGCTTCCAATATCTTTCCCAGCACAGTTCAAGGTAGTGGTTTTGGTCTACAAAGCCCTGAATGGCTTCGGCCCAATATATCTGAAAGACTGCCTTCCCTCTATGTTCCGTCACAATCCCTAAGGTCATCTGAGAACAACCTCCTGCTAATGCCATGGTTATTTTTTTGTAACTCGCCCTGAGCGCTTCGGATAGGGTGGGATACAAGCCCAAATAATTAAACAGACAAGCAAACAAACAAGCAGTGAAGCTTCTCCTATCAATGCAGAGAATACAGCCTTTGTGTACAACACCATGACTCATGTTCACTGCATTTTGCCCTTTGCCACCAATGGGGAAAATGCAGTGACTGACCACAGTCAGCTGCAACATGTATTTTTCACAAGTGTCCTCTTTTAAAGGAGAGGTATGGCCACCCTAGTCAAAAGCACTTGAAGGGAGAGAAGCTATTGAATGTAGGAAGTTATATTATGTAAGCTCTGTTCTGATTCTGAAAAAAAATATCATCTTGGTAGGAGGAACAGGAGCAGAAATGACAACTTCCCAATGTTAGAAAATACTGCAGTGACTTACAGAGGAAAAAAACAAAGTAATAACAATAGGAAACTCTGATACCCAACAAGAAGTTTATATCGAAGATGAAAACATGAACAAGTAAGAACATTAGCAGTGCCAGACTGGATCAATGTTCCATCGAGCCCAGCATCCTGTCTCCTCAGTCACTTCGGAGAAGTACCCAATAGGTCGTAATGGAGTTATCCATTCCCTGCTGTTTACTCCCAGCTCCCGACACTCAGAGGTTACAGTCCCCCAACCTATCTGGCTAATAGCCATTAATGGACCTATCCTCCAAAAACTTATCCAATCCTTTTTTAAACCCAGGTATTTTATTGGCCTTTACCACACCCTCTGGCATGCCCCCTAATGTGCGATACTTACCTATTAGCACTGCAGTATCAGGTGCATTTTGTTATCTGCTTTTTAAACAATTCAAAAATACTTTCATAGAACATCAGTGGTATTGTTTAACTTACAGGTGGTGGTCACCTAGAAGTAGAAGAATCCTGGCCATCTCCTGATCACATCAAACCAGAAGCACAAGCATGTGGGAACTAATTATTTGAGTGTCGAAGGTGCATTTTTATTTTTAGTTACACCTGCCAGATGTAATGTTCATAGGCACCAGTATAGCACTTTACATACAGGCACTAATTAATCTTCGCAACATCCCTGTGAAGTATGCTACCCTCCTGAGAGAACTGAGGAAGTGTAGGGACTTGCCTACGGCAACAGAATGAGTCATTGGCAGAGCCAGGATTACAACACAGGATTTCCGGATTCTTGGCACTGTGCTCATTCCTTCAGACCAGACTGCCTCCAAAACATGTAATTATACATAGTTGCACCTCTTATCATTTCAGTAATTTTATTTATGAGCTGTGATTCCATTTCACTTAAACCAAGCACTGTACCTTCATTATATATGCACTGACAATGATCTATGAGGGAGCTTAAAGGGAAGCCTTTTATTTACATATTCATGGAGTCTGCTCCCTGAAAGTTGTTAACTCAAGTTGACAAGCAACACAGAAGATAAAATAATTGATCAATATTCATGAAAGCTGGCTTTGCCCAAATGGCCAATGGTGGAATCCATCTGTAATACAAGCATAATTTAGAAGGTGAATTATTAAGGTAGAGGAAATTATTATTGCATACATATATTAGCTGCATTTAATCTGGATGACAGCTTGCTTAAACAAATTTATTTTGGCACATTTATAAGAAACTCACACATATTATAAATCAGATCCCTTTACACAAGGAGTCATGAAAAAAACAATATTTATAGAACTGAGTTTGGACTCGGACAGCCAGATTCTTAGTTGGTGTAAATTGGCATAGCTCCAATGAAGTTAATGGAGCTATGTGAATTTAAACCAAGTAAGAATCCAGTTTACCCCCTAGAGACGTGACATAATGAAGGCAATTTTGATTCGCTGGGTGAGAGAATAGCTTAGTCTAAAGTGATTCCTCTGGCAACTAAAATTTATTCTCTATTTCAGACATATGCTACAGTATGGTATTTTCTATTGTCTCTTTTGTAAATTTCTAATTAGTTTTTAATTTGTTTTTAATTCAATCTGAATTGAGGAGATTCTGTCCTGATAAGATTAATTCCAGCTACTCTTGAAATGACTATGGCCTGGGTGGGATGAGACTTGCACCAACATAACTCTTTGAGGGTCAGAGCCTGGGTACTACTTGAAGGCAAACAGAATTTTTTCTGCCCAGACCAATGCCAAAAGAGGGCATGCAGATACAAGTGTGAACATAAGAACACCAACTTACCTGAAAGTGTAGATCCAGTGTGGGTAAGTTGTGGCTTGGGAAGCTCATGTGGCTCTTGGGAAGTTCATGTGCAGTTGCTGGTCCAAGACCCTGACTGCCTTAATGATCTTATGTGACTTCATTGCACCTGAGTTTCAGTAGCTGAAACACTGAAGCTCCTCAGAATCTCAGCAGCCAGGATCACAGAGCACCAACTTCACCAGCCAATCATGAAGCAAGCAGGAGAGGTTTGTGTGTACTGTACATACATACCTCAGTGTGCATGCATATACGTGTGTGCCTTGTGGTTCTCAGATCTGTGAAGATTTTGGTAGACAGCTCAGGTTGGGGAACTTTGCCCATCCCTGGCATATAGCATAATTACATCCCATTTTTACAGCCTATCTCAGTTCCTAGCCATAGTTTCTAGCCTCTTCTAAACTCTGCTGAGCCCAGCAGTGTTGGCTGGCTGGTTTGAAAGGCGAGAAACAGTTCCAGGGAGATAGGGCAGGGTAGAGTTAGCTTTCCATTGCCTTGAATCTTGTGCAGTTATTGGTATCAATGAAAAATGGGTGTAACATGTTACCAAATCAGAATGGTAGCAGTTTATACCCACTTTCCTGGCGTGATTGCCTAAGATACAGAGCAGTGAAGAGTCAGGCCAAATCTCAACTAGTTTCTCACCACAAGCTGATGTCATTAGAGGGCTTAAAGCAAGCCAGAAAATGCAGGGGCAGGAACTTTGCACTGCTTTTGCATGTCTCTTCCTGTTGCACAGATAAAAGACTTTTGTCTCTAGGAATTTTAATCTAATACCTCTTACAAGCAAGTGTGGTCTTTTGTAGACTTACCAAGCTTGTCTGGAGTCAGTGTGGTTTTAAGCTTGATAGTAAGCTGAAGATTTATAAGGCAATGGTCTTATTTATTTATATTTATTGTATTTATTTATAGATTTATACTCCGCCCCTCCTGCCTCCAGCAGCTTGGGGTAGCTTACAGCACAATCAGCCATGAAATACAATATTAAAACAATTTAAAATAAACAATCCAGTAAAGGCAATAAAAACAATTCAAAATGTGCAAAAAATACCCCCCCCAAACCACCCCCTTACCCCTCCCTCCCACCAAATGCCTGGCAGAAGAGCCAGGTCTTGGACTGATGCCGGAACACGAGGAGATTTGGGCTGAGGCGGATCCCCACTGGGAGTGAGTTCCACAGCACCAGAATGGCCGCTGAGAACACCTACCTGTCGGTTCCCACCCACTTATAGAGGAACCTCCCGGAGGGCACTCCCTGATGACTGCAGGAGCCATCTACAGGGACCCAGGAAGTGAGGTGGTCCTTCAGATAGCTAGGGCCCAGGCCATTTAGAACTTTATAGGTCAAAACCAGCACCTTGAATTGGGCCCAGAAGACAATAGGCAGCCAGTGCAAAGCCCGGAGCACTGGTGTAATGTGCTCTCAGCGACCCATCCCTGTAAGCAGATGGGCCGCCACATTCTGCACTAACTGCAGCAGTCTCCAGACCATCATCATGGGCAGCCCCACATAGAGCGCATTACAGTAATCCAATCTCAAGGTGACAAATGCATGGATGATGGTGTGAGGTTGGAATCTGAGATATAAGGACGGAACCGCCTCACCAGATGTAACTGGTGAAAGGCACCCCTGGTCACAGCCGACACCTGGAGATTGAGGCGCAGCTTTGGCTCCAGGAGCACCCCCAAGCTCTGCACCAGAGATGCCAACACAGGGTGGACCCTGTCAATGACAGGTAACCCCCCCCCCCCTTATCTTGTCTGTGAAGCATGGCTACTCCATAGAGGACTCATTCAACACCTAGAAAGGCTTAATCACAGATATCTTTGTCATTTACCAAGATAAAAAAGAATGTAATGGAACATGCTAACAAAAAAAGCACTGAGGCTATGATAATACATACATTCATTAGGCTGGAAATGTTGTATGACTGATACCAAAGTAGGTAGGGTGGGCAAAGGCATTATAAAGACATGCTGAAGACATATCTGAAGCAGTGTAATATGGATCTCACTAATTCTTCAGAAGTTCTGGCCATAGAAAACCAGCAATGGTATGGCAAAGTGAATGAAGATTATTGAGCAACTATGTTGGGCCAGTACTGAGGTAAGACATGAGAGACTTAATGATCAGCATAAGTCAGAGAGACTAACAGGTCAGCTTATCATGACTGTGAGTGAGGTTTCAGAGACATTATGCTTGTTAAACATTGACCTATATAATCATTAGTGAACACAACAGTTATGGCCTTATGCTCTTCTTGCATGGCATGGTCATATTCAAATATATGGAATACATTATATTAATTAAATTTTTATAGCACACCCCCTGCCACATGCTGCATGGAGCACTTGACAGCATAAAATAAGTATGATACAATGATATAAAATCCATTTAAAATATAAATCCATTTAAAAGGGGAAGGTAAAAAATGCATTAAGGAGAACCAGCAGTAGATCCTAAAAGCTCCTGGAGAAATAAGTTTTCCGGTGCTTTTTAAAGGTGAGGAGGGAGGAACTGAGATGCACATCTGGAGGGAGCGAATTCCACGCTGAGGGAACCACCACAGCACAGACCCAATTGCCCACCAACTTAAGGTGAGATACTGGGATCCCCAAACAGCAGGTGCTTTCTGAGCGTAGATAACCATGAGGTTCCATGATCAGGTCTTGAATATAGCCTATGCCATTACCATTCAACACCCTGAAAACCAGCCAGGGCAGAGAACGGAGGGTCATGGCTGCTCAAACAAACCAGTAAGCAGCTGTTCTGACACATCCTGAAAAGATGTAAGTGACTGACAGAGAAGCACTGCTGGAAGCCCACAGAAGACAAAATTACAGAAGTCAAGCCTCGTGACCACCAGGGCCTGGGTCACTGTAACAAAGTCAGCCTGGAATAAATAAGGGCAAATAAATAAGATACTTACACAAGTTCCATGGCTGAAAAAAGCATCTCCAAACCACGTCTGCTATCTATGATTTCATGGACAGAGCATAGTCAAAAATGACACTTAAGTTCTTTACCTGGCCCACTACCTCCACCCATACCCACTCAACACAGCCTGAGGGAGGAATGGGACGCGAGGCCATCCTCGTATTGGCTGCCTTTTTGCACCAGCATCATCTCGGTCTACCTCAGATTGAGCATAAGGTAGCTCTGATACTTCCAGCTGGTTATTCAGGCATTCTTCCAAGAGAGAGGCAAAGGTGACAGGCCCCCGGTCAAGAGATATACAACCATGTACCATTAGCATAATGATGATACTCAACTCCATGCTTGAGCATAACATCCCTGAAAGGTTGCATATATACATTGAACAACATGGATGAAAGTATAAAACTTTGGGGAACATTGCATTTCAAGTCTCTTTCTTGGGAATGGTGCATAGCCATCCATCACCACCGTCTGACTCCACTCTTCTAGGTACGACTCAAACCACTGACTGGCAGCTCCCGTCACGTCAGCGACATCTTTCATCTACCAAAGCAGCAATCCATGGTCAGTTGTATCAAATGCTGCTGTAAAGTCCAACATGGCCAATATGAAAAGAAATTTCTATTAATGTATTTTCTATTAATGTAATCTTGCTTTCCCACTCCGCTAGCCATATGTCCTTCTTGAAGCTTTTCACTAACTTCTTTCATCTGCCTCACACAAAAGAAGTGACAGTTTGCAGAGCTGAAACATTTAAATACAAAGTTCAGATTTGACCATTTTTGCAAATTTGCCAGTGAACATAAACTGAAGTTTCTGGCCACCTTTATGAACTTTACATGCAAAGTTCAGGTGAATTTTTGTTCTGATTCTATTATTCAGGAATTCACTACTAGTAATTTTTATGTTATGGAACAGGTTCATGTATGTCAGTAGTTCCCAGTCTTTTTACTGGTATGACCCCATTTTGATACTTAAATATAATTCTGTGACCCAGACAGCAACAAAGACAATGCAAGATATCTCAAATATCCATCAGATCATGAGCCCCTCCACCAAGGGGTAGACCTTATTTGGGTTCCCAGTCCTCAGTTTGGGAACCCTTGTAGGAAGTGGGGATTAGCTGACAGCTGTTGCCCTCGCCTATCAATGTCACATGATGAAGGTGTTGGAAATACATTCCTTTGGTTGCATCCCCCCTAAGCACCTCATCCTGTTTGTTTGCTAGAAACACCAGGAGTAGACAGACAGATCAGGGAACCCTTCCCCCATCCTATCTGTCCTACTCCTGTCAGGACCTCATTGGTCAATCTCCTCCTCCAGGAGATTTCTCATCTCTTTGTGTCTCAGAGAGCTTCCTTCCTCCCTCTTGAACACACCTAGTCTTAGGACTTAGCATAGATGTAGGCCTTTCCTATCCTACATGTATTTCCTAATAAAGCTACTTAAGCTTAAGTATGCTTCCTGCCTGCTTATTGATGATTAGCTACTCACACTACTCTGTAAACTCTGCATTGGGCAAATGGATGCAATGATCTCACAGTCCTTGCATTTCCAACAGAAGGCACATTATTTGATTGGATGAATGTGCACGGGGACAGGTCAGAGTTCAAAGGGAAAGGGCTAGAAGTGACAGGAAAGGACACCATCGTAGGGGTTCAGAATAAGGAAAGGGGAGCCTCTCAGAAGCTCTCTGATGGCTCACAGGCAGAAGGGCAGAGCTGGGCTCATCATAGAGGTCAGATGGAGAAAGGGAACTAACATGGATACAGGATGAAGGAAACAGAGCCTGGTGGGGATCAAGGCCAGAACTATGAGGAGACAGAGACCAGGGCTATAGGGGAGCCAGGAGTATTTTATTTTATTGAAGTTTATATGCTACCCTTCCCAGAGGCTCAGAGAAGAGTAGTCTGGAGCACAGGGTGGAGAGAAAGACGATCAAGGAGAGAAGGAAGGGAATCTGATTCTAGGGGGAGGCAGAGAAGAAAGGGGGCCAGAAATCAGGAGATTGGAAGCCAAGGAACCCCAGAAGTCAAAGATTCTGGCAGTCACCAGGGGAAAGAAACCAGGAACTCTCCTTCCCCCTGGCATCACCACTGCTTAAATAAATACTGCTCGTAGCCAACCAGGAAGCTGGGAGACAGGGCCAGACAGACTGAATGAGGGGTGATTATGGATGGGAGACACATGACATGGGCATGGTCATATTTGGCTTGTCAATTACAAATGTCCTAGTCCTTTAAACTTCAAGCTTGCACAGCTCACCCTTATTTATATCACTTCCCTCAACTCCTCCTACACATTTCTTGCCCCACCAACTCCCTGCATTCCACCCCAGCTTGTCTCATGATTACTCCCTTTGTTGTTTTGTCATTCTAGACTTACGCATTCTTTCACTTCATTACTGTACACTTGGAACAAGCACAGACTCTCAACTAATGTTCATTAGGCATCCTCCTTCTCCTCCTTGAAAACCTGCTGAAGAACCATCTGTCCCCCTGAATCATTCCAGTTATAATGACTGTATCCCATCTGTGTTTGTTCTGTAGTGTGCTTACTTTGGTTTGTAGATCGTTATAACCTGATCTAAAAATACATGTAGACAAATGGAGCATTTGCATTGAGTTCAGTAAGTGTTGGAGCAAGCCTAAGAATGTTTGGTGCAAAGATGCTGTTATTTGCTTGGCATTTTTCCATTATATGGTGTGATATACCAGTGCATCCTTAATGCAGCATATAATGTCTCAACACGCACCAGCTAAATAGCTTCACTTCAAACATTCTTACAAATGGCCAAAAGAGTCCTTAGGCTTAATCACTTCATTCCCTCAGCATTTTCTCCAGAATGTATAGGCATACCTAGTCACGCAAAAGGGTGTTAGGTGTCTCCCAGGCTAGACTCAAAGGATAATTTCAGACGTGACGGGCCTAGAGGCCCGCCATGCTGAACCCTGGACTGGGATCTGTCTCGGATCCCGGTCTCTGATCAGGCCAGCTATCCTTTAGACGTACTGGCCTCGCCCTTGGGGAGACGGGCAGGCACAGTGGCCAATGCAGCTGCTGCGCCCGATCCCATATCATAGTCGGGGCCACGATCTGTGATGGGCCAAGGTAACAGACGTTACTTTTGGCCCATCCCGGATCGTGGCCAATCTAACCATGGTTCTGGATCTCAGGCCGGCCGGAGGTCCAGAACCATGGTTATTTTTGATCCCTGCCAGAAATTCACTGTGATGAACATCTGGCGGGGATCAAACAGACGTTACCGTGATAACTGCCACCATAGGGAATCCACTGGGATTCTCTGTGGTAAGCAGCGATTTCATAAGGTCTGAAATTCCCTAAAGTCACTTGGTGCAGTTGCATTGTATCCCCTTCTGAGTCTGGTTATCTGTGGTGCTGAGGACTGGCAGCAGTTTAGGGAGAAAAGAGACATGGCTTTCCACAGCTTCTCTGGCTTTTGCCTCCTGCTGTTTCTGGTCACCTTATGCTGGCTTCCTACTGTTGCCATTGTTGGGATCAGCTCACCCCCCATCGCTGCTCCAAGGTTGCTCTCTCAGTGCTGCCAGAATCAGCCCCTCCATTGCTGCCGCTAGCCTGCCACTCCCAGTCCTGGATTTTTTGTCATTGTTTTTATGGTGGAGCCTAGATTTTTCAAAAAAACATTTTGGTGGGTTTTGCCCACAAAAAAATTGAGAGCCACTGCCTTTCAGAAGTGTGGGTTTTTTTCTGAGCACAATCCCTATTTGTTTCCTGTGTGGGCGGGAGATGAGAGTGGCTTATTTGCATATGGGTGACATTCCATTCTTTTTGTAACATCTGATTGTGGTTTAATACCTGGATCTATATATAGTATTGACAAGACACTGGTAAAATACATCCAACCTACAAACTGAATTTTCTCTGTATAGCAAGAAATTCTCATTAGATTCTGTATAGTGGATAATCCAATTCATCAGCTGCTTGCAAAAATGTGTCCAAGTAATTAGGTTTTGAGATGACAGTGCACACTGCTGTAGAAAGAATAATTACATGTATCTCCTTCCCCTATGGTAGAAGTTAAGTTCCCAATCTGGTGTGGGATCAGGCCATCTGCAGATGGAGGCCATGATTCTGAATGGCATTTGATATACTTTTCATGGCTTTACTGTCTGGGGTCAGGGATTATATTGAGTTTCAAAAGGTCACATAGGCCAAATGTTTGGGAACCCTTGCCCTATAGGTTTGCAAATGACCAAATATAATTTTTCTTTTGTACATTGTCATATTTAAAACTAAACAAAATAAACCACAATGGATATTTATAAATATGTATAACAAACTCTGCAGTTAAAGCCAATGTCTGCTGCAAATTTCAATAAGAAGCAGTATGGATTCGGGGTAACATTTTAAAAAGTACTTAGCTGACAAGAGCCTAAGGATTTGCAGTAGCAGTATCCTGCATCCCCAATGTGAACTGGAATCTGGTAATTAACTAGGATTGGCTGTACACTGTGGTACAGTGGCCACAGATCATGTGAGTGCCCAGCTGTGTGTAGTAACCTCCTTGATCCAACAGCAGCAGGCTGATTATCTATTTCAGTCTGATGATCTGTTCGTATTTAACTCTGCCTGTGATCTGTTTGGACCTGCCTTTTCCTGGCTGTGCTTGGACCTCCATTTACTTGGTTTTTGCTGAGTATCCTGGCGCTCGACTCAGTTTTGCAGCCTACTGAGCAACCGAGGAATTGGCCTGGTACTCAAACTCCTCTTGAGGAATGTGGGGCCACAGAAAGAGCGGGCAGAGGGGTGCATTTCCCAGCATGCTCCCAGAGACTTGCATTAAAACAGTGGCTCTGTCCACTCAGTCTTCTTTCACTTTCCAGTGAGTTTGCTACCCCTTGGGAGTGGACAGAGCTGCTGTTCTATGCTCCCATAGCATGCCACAGCGGCGCTGCCAGCTCCCTCCATTTCCCAGTGAGTTTGCTGCCCTCTGCCCCCCTCTCCGCCATGCCCAAGTGCCTCTATTCTGCCAAGTTGCCAAGAAGCAGCCAAAGACTCGGACCCAATCCTTGGAAAAAAAGAGTCATTTTTTTAGTACTCTCTTCAGCCCTAATCTGAAGTCTTCTTTTCCTCAACGAAGGAAGGGGTTCACCCCCCCGCCCCCGAACAACCTCACCCTCCACTCCTATCTGGCTTATGGGGTTTGTACTAACCTTCGAAAGTAATCCAAAGGAGGGAAAAGATTCCCCATTTCTATTCTACAGCCTTGTTCCAACAAACATTTTGATGAACTCTTATCACACTGCCTAGGTAGTGCCTTGGTGATATTCACTGCTAGCATATCATGGGGACTCGGGGACTGGGCAGCTAATTCACAATGACAGAGTTAGTTATTGTGCAGCTACTTGCAGGCAC
Source organism: Sphenodon punctatus (assembly GCA_003113815.1). Taxonomy (NCBI): domain Eukaryota; kingdom Metazoa; phylum Chordata; class Lepidosauria; order Sphenodontia; family Sphenodontidae; genus Sphenodon; species Sphenodon punctatus. The sequence goes on from QEPC01015038.1 coordinate 1,726,654, forward strand.
TGTGCGGCGGCAGCATCCTTCCATGAGCTGCTAGCAAGGTAGTTTCTCAGGAACTCAGCAAAATGTCTTTTTGCCACTATTCATGGCAATATACCTTAAATCAATCTTTAAAAATGGGACTTGGAGCTTATTCACATGAAGCAGTTAACCCCAACTCCCTCCCCTCCCCCCCCACTCTCTAGTGCAAGTGCTACTACCCCCACCTCTAACCAGCTGATTGTTATGCCAGCAGCCATACCACCATTCTCCATGGCCCCTCTATGTGCCACCACGCCCAGCCCTTCCTGGATCAGGCACAGAAACCATGAAGTAAGAAACATAAAACTTTAGCACAAAGAACTTTGATTTATTATTTATTACATGTCTTTATTTTGTCTTCATTTCCTCCTGTCCCTTCTGCTTTTTGCTGTGATTGGGCGCACTTGCTTTCACGGGGGGACATTTCCCTTCTCCTCCTCATGTTTGATCATTTCCCCCAGCAACGAGTTCACCTGGCTGATGGAGGGGGAGTTGTTCCTGGACCAGGGCTGATTCAGTGGAGTGCTGCTGATGGCAGGGGAGGCATGTCTGGACCACATGTGGTTCAGTGGGCTCAGTGCATGGTGCTGTGGCGGAGGGGAGGCCAGGGTGGCATCCAGAGGTAGGGATGCAAGTGGCCGATGAGACAATAGAAATGGTGCCTGCCCGTGAGCAACCATGTTTGTGGTTGCGGCAGCAGTATGCTAGAGAAGGAGGGTCTGGAGCGGGATGGATTTGTTCAGACTGCATTGTGTCTGTTACCACATGTCTTTCATCTTCTCGCTCATCTTCTTGATCACATTGTCAGACGAACCCCTCAAACCTGCCTGTGCAGCATTTCATATGGGCTCAGCAGCCACAGTGTTGCGTTCTGTGGCTTTTTGCTGCACAAGCTGCCTATGCTCCCAGGCCATGCTCAGAGCTCATCCACTCACGATGCATTCTCCTTGAGCAGCTCTCTCACTAAATCCTCCCTGCACTGCTGGATGCAAGCACACATCCCGGTTGTGCTGGGTGCTTGTGGCGGAGGGGTTCTGTCCGTACTCGTTGCAGAGGCAGACCTGCAGCAAGGCATCAAGTCATTAGTTCAGCTCGCCCCATGCACCTCCCCACCCTAGTATTTTAGCCCCACCTACTCTTCCTGCCCAATATCAACGGCCCTTCACCCACCTGAAGTGAAGCAGGAATGAGTACCTGGCCTATGCAGCTGCTGGGGTAGTTGCTGCAGCGGAGCGAAGAAGAGAGAAGAGGCACTGTAGAGGAGCGAAGAACATGTAGAAATCAAGCACTGCCGTTCATGTCCTCACCCTTTCCCTCCATGCCTGCCATTTTATCTTCCCCCCACCCCATCCCACCATGGTGCCTTGCTACCCACTTCCCATGCATATGGTTCATCTCTGGTGCTGCTGTGTCCGACGGAGTATCGAGCTGCTCCCCAGTGCTCTCCTGGCCACCTGTGTACACAGTAAGGAAAAAACCCTACATAATTATATAGCAATAAATGGAAACCTTTATCATACAGCTATGCAAATGCAGCTCTCCTCCTCACCCCTGGTGCATTCACTTATCACTCTTTCCCACCTCCTCAATAAAGGTGGTCTCTGGATCATCCTTACCCTCTACCAGTACCTTCTCTAGCTCCTCAAATCAAGTTGCCTCTCCATCTTGAGGGGTAGAGCTAGAGAGTCACAGTGTCCACATCCTCGCTGACAAGTGCTGGCTCTAGGATGAGGGCGGGGATGGGTACGTAGGGATCACTGCTGGTGGTCACAGCTTGGGGGGGGGCGGGAAACAGTAGTGGTTGGAGTGGGAGCAGTTGCAGTGGGAATGGGCAGTGGGGGAGGTGTAGTAACCCTACTTTTGGCCACTGGTGAAGGCAGAGTCAAATGCATACTAGCACATGTTCCTATAACAAACAAAACAATCCTAGTAGTCTAAGCAACAGAAATTCGGAGATGATTATTACATGCAGCAATAATCATTGAGTCTTGAGAAAATTAAGAAGTCATGGGATAGGAGGTAGTGTTTTGTTATGGATTGGTAACTGGTTAAAGGATAGGAAGCAAAGAGTGGAACTAAATGGCCAGTTTTCACAATGGAGGGATGTAAAAAGTGGTGTGCCCCAAGGATCTGTACTGGGACCAGTTCTTTTCAATGTATTCATTAATCTGGAAAAGGGTGTTAAGAGTGAGGTGATCAAATTTGCAGATGACACTAAGTTATTCAGAGTAGTCAGAACACGAGCAGACTGTGAGGAACTGCAGCAAGATCTTACAAGACTGGGTGCCTGGGAATCTAAATGGCAGATGAGATTTAATGTGGACAAGCGCAAAGTGATCACATAGGGAAAAATAATCCAAATTATGAGTACACAATGCGGGGTACTCAGCTAGGAGTTACCACTCAGGAAAAGGATCTGGGAGTGATTGTGGATAATACACTGAAATCCTCAGCCC
>QEPC01015038.1:1730828-1742048 GCA_003113815.1 Sphenodon punctatus
AGCGTACAATTAGGTTGTGGAATTTACTGCCAGAGGAGGTGGTCAAGGCCAGCAGTATAGCTGAGTTTAAAAGAGGTTTGGACAAGTTTCTGGAAGATAGTTCCATTCGCAGCTATTAGCCAGATAGGATTGGGGAACAAAACCCTTTACTGTTGGGAGTCTGGGTATGATCCACAGGGAATGGATAGCATGGTGACCTGTTGGGTGCTTCTCCCAGGCCCCCGTGATTGGCCACTGTCGGAGACAGGATGCTGGGCTCGATGGACTGTTGGTCTGACACAGTATGGCATTTCTTATGTTCTTATGTTCTTAATACATTACTTTCTAACCTTGGATTACATTTAAATGGAAAATAAATATAAATGCAACTTTAAAGTTGCAATGCTTAGGGAAAAAAAACAGGGAAAAAAAACCACACACCAAAGAAGCTTACAAAAACTTGTTGAGTACACAGGACACCAAGTATCCTGTGGCACAATGTAACAAAATTGTGTAGCAAAACCTCTAGCTGATGTGTGCAGCATCACAGAAAATGTTTGTGAACATTGTAGCTTCAAAACCTTTGCTTTTTCACATGCATTGGCTGTCTGATTTTCTGTTTGTTGCAGCATCACAGCTTAGACCCATTTCTTTCAAATGTAGGCTCAATTCTCCTTTCATAATTTCTGGCTGATAGGAAGTTAGCACCATGTAGTGGCAACAGGAAAGAGGACTAATCAGTAATTAGTCAAGGGGGTTCAGGCAAACTTCCTGCATACAATATATATACAACTCTTGGCAAATTCATCATCCTGATTGATTACTTTTCCCCCTAAATGGGGTACTAGCCTGATGCATCAGTACTCAGTGTGCTGGTCTAGCTGCCTATGCAACTGCATATTATGGATCATGTGGCAAGTTCACCTTGCTTTTAACTGACAGCTGATATAGCAAGAACTCCCCCTTGTGGTGTGGAAGACAGGCAGACTGAACAAAAACAAGCTGGGAATCCAAAATGGGCTATAGTGGTCCATGACCAAAATCAAATTATCCTCTCTTTTATCACATACACATTGTGCACTGCTGGAATTGGGATGATTTCTACAGCTGCCAGCCTAAAAATTGGAAGTTACCTGGATAATGCTGTAGTTACAGAATCCTCAAAGCCTTACTTGTACTAAGCAGTAGGTTATTAAGCACTATGTTCAGCAAGAAAAACAGGAATAGCAAATACTTCATACATGCAACACAGTTGAGCTGAGGGGCCTTGCCTTATACATTTCTCAATTTATTTTTAGCAATGCAAAAAGTGATGCATTAATAGAATTCTTCCCAGAATTTTTCCATCTACTTGTTTGCTCGAAGAAGCTGCAAACACTCCTTTGTGAAAAGAACTGTGAACTATCAATCGATGAAGACATTAGGGGACAAATTTGGCCATAATCCCAAGTGGGATCTGCATGGGATCCGCACAGAACAATGCGATCCCCAAGGAGATGCATGCAGTTTGCACACATGTGCTGTGTGCGCAGGATTCTGTGAACAGAACCCAATGATAGGTTCAGAGAACATGGCTTCCTTACCCACATGGGAACCTATGCCTCCTGTGAAATGCGATCAGACTAAACCCCCCAAACAGTCTGTAGACAGACATTAGGAAAAATCTCGGGAAAATGCATAGAGCACAGGTGGAAAAAGACAAACATCTAGTGGCCCCAAGAGTAACTTCGAATACTCCCACAAAACACTAAACAGCACAGATGACCACCACTTAAGTCTTAATCCCCTAATAGCTGTCACTAGTAATTTTGCACCTAGGTCATGAAGGTGCCAAGAGACAAAATGCAGTTCACTTGACTACTACTATTTTATTCGTACTGGAAAACTTTTTGCTTCTTATACCTCAGAAGAAGGACAGTAAAGCAACATAGCATATTGCTTTATGCATTTGTAAAAATGGCTGATTTGCCAATAAAGCTTACAATCAAATTGTTTTATTACATACAGAGCTTGAATCTAATTTTATAGATGGCTGCCAAAGACTTGCAGTATATATTTGTCTTGCAATTTTGTGTGTGTATTAAAGTAATGCTCTTAAACATTGCCAATTTAAAATCTAGCTCCTCAGCTACTCAACTGAGAGCAGCAAAATAGTTAAGTATTCCAGTTCTGTTCAGATGGATGAGGTCTGCAGCGTTCTTCAGCTAGGGTGAGCAGATATGCAAATTTTAGAGGACACTTATGAGAAATACAGGTTGCAGAGCTACATTAAAGCCCTACAGCCTGTATTTCTCATAAGTATCCTCTAAAATTTGCATATCTGGCCACCCTATTTTCAGCTTACATTTAAATATAAGCTTGGGGTGGGGGGTGGGGAAGCTGGGTTAGGGTTTTGGCTCTTCCTTACCTTTTATTTTTATTTTTATTAATTTTGTTTCCCAATCCTGTTTTAGTTTTAAATTATTGTTGTGTTTTTAAAATGTTTTAATATGTTTTTATGAAATTTAACGTTGCCCTGCAATGCCGTAGGCATGGGGGGTGGGGGCGACTAAAAAATGTTTAAAATAAAATAAAATAAAATAAAAAAATAAATATAAACATACTTATTGGTAGTGTGGAGTGTGGGAGAGTGGCGTTTGGTGGCTGGACCGGCTGAGCCGCTGCCATATAGGACTCCTGAGTTGTGAGCAAGTGAGCGCGCTATTGGCGGCCTTGAGGACAGCCCGGGGAACCCCCGTGACATCACTTCCAGGTGCACGCTACTTAGACCTGTACTGCTGCTTGCAGCCGGGCCACTAGGCGTGCGCTGAAGAGCAGTACACCTAAGGGCTGTGCGCCTAAGGGCTGTGCCCGCAAGGGCGCCGGCAGGGCATCTGGGGCGGCGCTGGTTGTGGATTGTTCCACCTGAAGCTTAGTGCCGCTTTCTTGGTTATTGGATGACAGTATTGTACTGCCTTATCTCAAGGACATATTATTGGACCATATTACTAGACTGTTTTGTGTGCTGGACTTGCCTTTTTGCGTTCTCGGCTTTTGGAATTTGGGGGATTAATTGTTTATTTAGAAGTTGGAGTGAAGGTCTATACTGTTGGGCTCTATTTGAGCGTATTACAGTGTAGTATCTACCTCTAGATGTCTCTTAAAAGGAGTAGACTGGGTCCCTCTGACCATTTAGATCAGTATATGGTATCCAAACAACTCAGGCTGGACTCTTTTTTGGCCTCTACGTCATCTTTGCTAAAAGGGTCTTAGGTTCAGTCAAAGGAGGAAGAACCAGTCTTGGTACAAATTCCCTAGGTTATATCATGGGGTAGACTATCTAATTCCCTGGAGGATGATGATGGTGCTGACTCATTAGCTCCTCCATCGCCCACTGATGTTGGGCCTTATGATATTCTAGCCAATCAATGTTTTTTAATTGCAGACTTGATAAAGAAACTGATATCCCAGTTTGCTGGTATTACTACTCTTTTGCAGCAGCAAAAGGAGCAGATCAAACAGTTAAAGGAACATACACTCTCTTTTAAAAATAAGTTTGGCTTGCTGCATCAGGGTTGTTCCCTTACAGTAAAGGACTCAGCTGCACCAGCCAAAAACCAAGCTTCCGGTAGTCATCCTTCCCATCGCACTTTTAAAAAATCACCTCCCTCAACTTGGGATGGAGGGAAACCAGGAACCCCTGGAGCAGTTAATCTGCCTAAATTACAGATTAATAATAACGCTATAGTTCTCCAGATCCGGCCTCTGCCAAATGGTTTTCTCCCTCGCTGGCTCCCCAAAAGATCCATCCAGGTACACCTGAATGAATTGTTAGGTGTGAGGGTGCCGGTGTGGCAGATTTCTACATTCCAGAAACTGTCTCCTTTTGGCAGGCAACTTAAAATGTTGGTTGACTTTAAAAATCCCGGTATAGTGGGTAAGATGTTCTGGGAGGCTGACTTGTTGAACTCATGAGGGATTCAGGTTAGTGAAGTTTTTTGTTTTTCTCAGAAGCCCTCTCCATTACTAACCAAGTTACCAGGGCATAACCCACCAAGGACAATCTTGGATGAATAAAAAACTAAGCCAACTCAGTTAGCGCGTACCCAGACTCTAAGATCAGAGGTGGAAAACCAGCAGACAGGTGCCTGGGGATTGTCACAAGGAAAGGTTCATTCAGTCGATCAGCGGCTCCTGGAGATTGCACTTAACCCAATTTCTCCTTTGGTAAATGGAAATGGTTGGGTTGCCCTTAGAGGACCCTTTAACATGTCATGACAGTGAGCCAATGGAGGCAGTGGAGGCAGATACGCACCCTGTGCAGGTTACACAAGGGTGTGTTTTGCTGCCTTTGGCCCCAGTGAGCCTAGGAGGCGTGGGGGCACACTTGGCTGTGTCTTCTCCTTTGTTTGACAATCCAACCCAGGACGATGGGGCTTGTATAGCCCCAGATGTCGTTTCACCCAAGCCTGTGGGTACCAGGAACAGGGAGACCATCCGCACCCTTATCTAGGGTATGAATCCAGGCTCTAAAGGGCCAATAAGGCAGGGGTTCCTTCTGGCAGTTGAGAATTGGCCGGGCGCCTATTGGGGGTTCTATCCATATGCTCTTGGAACATAGCGGGTTGGAGGGCTAGAGACAAGGATGTTCACTTTTTTTCCCTATTTGAAGCAGTTTCAGATACTTCTCCTACAAGAAACCTGGAGTAGGGAGGGACTGGAACTGCAGGGGTTCAGGTCCTTCGCCACCCCAGCAGTTTCCCTTCAGACCAAGGGAAGGCCTAGTGGTGTGGTGGCGTGTCTTCTTTGTAATGACCTTGACTATGAACTTATCCATCACTTCAGCTCTCCTCCTATAGCTACGGGAGTTGTAATTAATGTTGGTTCCTTACAGCTGATGTGTATCTCGGTGTACATTCCCTCAATCAATGCGCGCAGTTTTGAGTTGCCGCTTTGGCCAAAACTAGAGAGGCTGGTTAATGACCTATCTATTTTCTACCCAGCTGCAAAACTGATTCTTGCGGGCGATTTTAACGCACTCATAGGTGCCAATAATGAAGTCTTAGGACAGGACAGCCATGTAGAGTTTAGACAGGGTGTGCCAGGGCTCCTCAATTGGGAGTCTAAGGACTTAATGGTAAATGCATCTGAGATTACATTGGTGAGAGCTAATTTTTTGGTGAGAGCTGATCTTGTGGTACTTAACGGGTCCACTGTTGATGATCAGGAAGGGGAGTATACCTTTATAGCCCACCAGGGCTCTAGTGTGGTGGATTTGGGTATAGTCTCACCTGGATTAGTGCCCTGGATTGAGCAATTCTCTGTGGACTCTATGGTATATGGGGATCATCTTCCTTTTATCACTAGACATAATACATCAGGGCCTTTGAGTGATGCATCTTTGTCCAGCCCACCCTGTGTAAGGCTTGCTTCAACAAATATGTGTGTTAGAATTCCATGGACCAATGGGCTCTTGGAGACTATCGTGGAAGTACTGAAAGGTCAGGAATGCAGTAAGTTTAGATCCTCCACAATGAACCCAGCAGCTCCCTTAACTGCTATCGAGGAGGACTTCAACAGGCTTATAAGGTTTTTGCAACTCTATCTCACAAAGTGTAGACTGACCGCCAAGAGTTAGGGGACTAGATAGAGGTGGAGGGTCGCCCTGGTTTGATGACGAGTGCAGGGTTATGAGGTGTTAATTACGCCAAAGTTACACCAGATATAGAGTTAACCCTGGTCTAGGCACACGTAAGGACTTTCTGGATATCAAGTGGGTGTATATAAAGCTGGTGCGTGGGAAGAAAAAGGAGTACCATGCAGTACGTTGGAACTTGTTAGAGAACGCAGCCCAGTCGGGTGATTCCAGAACTTTCTGGCATGTCTTAAATGGTCCACTTGGTAGGGGCAGAAGCTCAGTTACATCGCCAGTTCCTGTGGAATTATGGGAGTCCAATTTTTGAGCTATTTTCTCTATTTTGCATATTTCCCCTAATTCTTTGGAAGGGGAACCCCCTGTTTGGTCTGCTGTTACAGCTCAGGAAATTATTTTTTTTATTTCTCAAATAAAGTCTAACAAGGCCCCGGGAGTTGACTTTATTCCCCCAGAGTTCCTTAAGCGGCATTTAGAATGGTGGGCCCCTCTACTAGTAGTATTATTCACCCATATTGATCAGACTGGCATAATCCCCAAGGGGTGAGGGGAATGCCATTATTGTACCAATCTATACAAATGGAGCCAGAGGGGACCCAGCCAACTATAGGCCTATAAGCCTTTTGTGTATCAGTAAATTGTACTCCAAGTATTTGTTAAATCTTCTGACACAGTGGCTGACGCATTAATCAATTATTTTCCCAGAGCAAGTGGGTTTCAGAGAAGGTTATTCTACCATCGATCACTGTGTATCTTTGTCATTTTTGGTGGAAAAATATGTTAAGACGCAATGGTAATTTGTTTTGTGCCTTTGTTGAATTCAAGGCTGCCTTCGATTCTATAGATAGGGTCCTACTTTGGGCCAAGTTAGGAACCACTTCTATTGATAGGTGCCTTTTAGGATTAATTAAAATTCTTCATTCTAATACTTCCCTTGCTATACGAGTGGGCTGTCAGGGACAAATGTCACAACGTTTAGATGTGTATTCAGGCTTCCACCAAGGATGTGTGCTAGCATGTGCATTATTTAATTTTTTAATAAATGATCTGGTGCCATTAATGGCAGGTGCTTCACATCATCCACCAAGACTAGGTAACCATTCTGTCGGCTGCCTCTTGTATGCCCACGACGCTGTTTTACTCTCCCAAACGAGGGTGGGATTGCAGAGACAGCTAGCAGCATTGGGGGGTTACTGTGAAACCAACAAGTTGAGTGTTAATCACTCTAAAACCAAAGTCCTGGTCTTTGGGAAAACAAAGAAAATCTTTCGGTGGCAGATTAAGGGACTTTCTATAGCTCAAGTTTCCACCTATAAGTACCTAGAGACACTATTTCAGGCTACCCTTCGATGGAGCCATCATAAAAATCTGGCTATTGCCTAGGCGAAGGGGTGTATTACGGCTCTCCATCGATTCTTTCATAAGAGGATTGGAGGGTTTTTAATTGTCGCTCTTAGGGTTTTTGACGCAAAGATCAAGGCGCAGCTCCTGTATGGTGCTGCTCTTCGGGCTTTGCAGTGCCCCCAGGACCTGGATGCCTTGCAGATGAGTTTCTCGCGAGTACTGCTTTCAAACCCTAACAGTGCCCCTTCGGTCGCTGTGCGCCTGGAAACTGGGCAGATTCCCTGGAGTATTTGGCTATGGAAGCAAGCCATTGCGTGCTGGCATTGAATAAATTCTGCCTCAAATTTAAATGTGGATCTTTTGTCCTTTCTGCGAGGGGATCCTTTTGTGAGCACCTGGGATAAGACAATAGTACCCAAGATCCGCTCTTTGGGTCTGTCTGCATCAGATTTACTGTTGAAAGATGCGAGCACGGCTAAGGCTGAGGTCTATGATAGATTGGTCGATATCAGTAGACAGGAGGACTTGGCGAAAGTGTCCTCATATAGATCTTTGGCACATTATATTGACTTAAGGCCAAGCCGGTACAGTCCTGCAGATTATTTGAAACTCAAGTGCTCATTTAGGAAAATCCATCTCTTCCTGCGGGCTAGGCTTAACGTTCTCCCCATGCAGTTTTTGGAGGGGAGATACGAAGGCCAACCTTTTGATCAGAGGCTTTGCCCGTTTGATAACCAATTACCTGAAAAGGTTGAGCATATTTTTTGCGATTGTCGTCTTTATGATAAAGCTAGAGCCACATGGTTGGCTAAGTTTATGGACAGGTTACCTGGTAGAACAGCACAGGAGTTGGTGAGGTTATTACTGGTAGATAAAAAGCTTGATGTCACGCTCACTGTGATGTCTTTTTTGATTTATGTGTTTCAGACCAGAGAAAAATGTTTGGCCTTTAAGCCTGTGTAATCAGAGGGGGGTTGGTACTTGTTTATGTTATATTACTGACTTATTGGTCTTTTTCTTGAATTTTGTTGATATGTATTTGTGGTCTTGGGCGAAGGACTGGTCATTGTGGCTGAGCCTTTTGTAGTATTTATGACTTATTATATTTTGTATATTTTTCTCTTTGACAGTGAGTCGATTATCCCGGTCTATAGTGTGGTCCCTATAGTTTAAATCAGTTTAAAAGGCTTAGGGAACCTATTAAGGCAAGAGGGGCTAGTGGTTAAATGTAAAGCTTTATCATGTTTGTACACAAAGGGTATTATTTGACCAATTTATTTATTAATTATATTATTAATTATTATTATTATTATTATTAAATTGTATGTTGAATGATGTATGAATACTGTGGCCAGTGGTCACGTATAATAAACCTGATTTTATTTGACATACTTATCTAACAGAAATAGAAGTTTGAAAGCCATACTAAAGAATATGAATGAATGAATGAATGAATGAATGAATGAATGAAAAATTTATTTGCGTAGCCAAAGGCCATTGCATTAACATATAAAACATATTAGACAAACACAATACAATAAAATTCCAAATTGGTTAAATACAATTTGATCCTCAGTCCAATGCACTTAACAATAAAACTCAAAAGTTTAAAACCACCTGTTTTGGCAAACTAAGATAATTTAAAGGCCAAAAATTCCTCCCGTTTACAAAAAACCTGGACCAAAAAGCATGATGTACACTTAATAACATTTGCATCAGCACTATTCAAAAGAAAGGTAAGTATTATTGGATTGGATCGACCTGGGAATTTAAGCAAAAGATCCTGCATGAATTTCTGCCTCAAGTTGTCATATAGGTGGCAGTGGAGTGTTATATGGTCTACTGTTTCCACTGCCTGTTTATCAAAGGGGCATAGCCTATTGGCAAAAGGAGTTCCGTCTAGACGGCCCTCCAGGACCTGGGAAGGTTACTAAAGAATATGATTCAGGTGCCGCCAAGTACTAGACTAGAGTATGGCCACCATGTTGGTCCCAAATGTAAGAGATGGAGACAGCAGTTCAGGTGATAACTTTTATTGCACCAGCTTCTGCTGGGAGGATGTGCAAGCTTTTAAAAGTACGAAATACAAGTATCAAGGTCTTCTCATATTAAGCTTGCTGCCTTGTGCTTCTGCTTTATCATGCACTATTACATGATCACAAGTTTTTTTTTCCCAAAGGACTTCAACTAATCTCAAGACAATTCTGGACTATGTCCAACAAATCTATCCTTATGCACAATAAAACTGACAGGAAAAAAATAAAGATTCTTAAAAGGCAAAACAGTAGAAAAATCAGTTCTATAATTTCATTGCTGCCATTAAACACAAGGATGCCAGCTTCAAGTTATAGTAGACACTCTTCATATATTTTGTTATTTGGCACCACACAGTGAATTAGTGATAAAAAATTCTCTAGACTGCCATACTCAAACAACTTATTCCAGAGCACTCCCATTGATTTCTATTGAATTGTTTTGGAACAGAGATATAGCTAGGTTGCAATGGACCCTGGTGCAAATAAAATGGGCCCCCTGAGGCACTTGGCAAGTCTTCAGTGGGTGCCACTCACCCATTTGCACCCAGGGCAGATCATCTCTTCTGATCTTACTAGATCTGTCAGCAGCATTTGATACCGTTGACCACGAGATGTTGGTGGCTCATCTGTGGGGCTGGGGTGGGGTGGGAGGAGCTATTCTTGAATGGTTCTGCTCATTCCTGGCCCGGAGAACTCAGCGGGTGATCCTAGGGGAGTGTTCATCATCTTCCCGGGACCTTACGTGTGGAGTCCCGCAGGGTTCTATTCTGTCCTCTCTCCTGTTCAGCGTGTACATGCAGCTGTTAAGCGAGGTCATGAGAAAGTTCAGCATACGCTGTCATCAGTATGCCGATGATACACAGCTTTACTTCTCTTTTTCTGCAGACCCAGACCCGGCGGTCTCAGTGCTTACCCGGTGTTTGGCGGCTGTGGGGGATTGGATGAGGGTGAGCCATCTGAAATTGAATCCCGACAAGACGGAGCTGATGCTGCTGGGTAGGGCTGAGGGGGTGGTGGCTCCTGTCATTGATGTAGTCTGCCCCCCTTTAGCCACCCAGGTTCCTAGTCTGGGGGTGCTTCTTGACTCACAGCTTCGTCTGGACTCCCAGGTGGTGGCTGTGGCAGGGAGCACTTTCGCCAATTACATCTGGTATGTCAGCTATGGCCACATGTTTCGGACTCCGACCTGGCCACCATCATCCATGCTTTCATCACCTCGAGATTGGACTACTGTAATGCAGTCTACGTGGGGCTACCCCTGGTAACAGTTCAGAGATTGCACCTGGTGCAGAATGTGGCGGCCCATCTTCTAACAAGGATGGGTCATCGCGAGCACATTTCACCAGTGCTCCATTCTCTGCACTGGCTGCCTGTTGTCTTCTGGGCTCAATTCAAGGTGTTGGTAATGACCTCAGGGGTGGCTGGTCGGTTTTGATGTTGGAGGGCCACTGGGGCAGTAAGGCCGGGCCGGCGGGCCTTGGGGCGGAGCCAGGGGGATGGTAGGCCAGTGGCATGTCATAACCCAGCAGCAAGGAGTTCCCAGGGTTAACATCGGATGGAAGAAAACACTTATTTTAAGCACATCAAGCTTAAAATAAATAATTTGTAAACCCCAAACACAGGGAAACACTCATAACACTGGCATAACCCAGCAGCAAGGAGTTCCCAGGGTTAACATCAGATGGAAGAAAACACAGTCTACATGCACATCAAGCTTAAAATAATTAATTTGTAAACCCAAAATACAGGGAAACACCCAAAACACTGGCATAAACCAGCAGCAAGGAGTTCCCAGGGTTAACATCGGATGGAAGAAAACACAGTCTCCATGCACATCAAGCTTAAAATAAATAATTTGTAAACCCCAAACACTGGCATAACACTGGCAAAACCCAGCTGCAAGGAGTTCCCAGGGTTAACATCAGATGGAAGGAAACACAGTCTACATGCACATCAAGCTTAAAAATAATAATCTGTAAACCCAAAACACAGGGAAACACCCAAAACACTGGGATAACACTGGCATAACCCAGCAACAAGGAGTTCCCAGGGTTAACATCGGATGGAAGAAAACACAGTCTACATGCATATCAAGCTTAAAATAAGTCCCCCCCACGTTTACTCACCCCCCTTCCCCAGTGTCTTCTCTCCCCAGGCTGGGGGCCTGGGATGGAAGGGATGTGTGTGTGTGCAAGACTGGGGAATGGGGGAGGGAGGGGGTGCACACCC
>QEPC01015038.1:1742148-1859808 GCA_003113815.1 Sphenodon punctatus
GGGGGGGGGGGGGGAGAGTGAGGGCAGGGAACTGTCCCAGGCGCCCTCAGGTGAAGGCCACCACTGAATGACATTTAAAGCCCTAAACGTGCAGGACCAACTCATACCCCGGGCAGTGGTATGACCCCTGCAGTCAGTTGGGGATGCCCGACTCAAAGTCCCCCGGGTTTCCCAGGTGGCAACGATGTGGAGGGCGTTCTTGGTGGCCGCACCTAGGCTGTGGAATTCCCTCCCCATGGAGGCTTACTTGGCCCCGGACCTCCCCTCCTTTCGGAGACAGTGTAAGACCTGGCTGTTCCACCAGGCCTTTGGGGAGGGAGACGGGTGGAGGGGGAGAGGATTTTGATTTGATTTCCGCTCTTTTGTATTCTATAGTTTTAAATTTTTTAGCTGTTTTTGGTTGGTTTGTATTGTGATGATTGTTGTACACTACCCCGAGCTGTTATTTTGCCGGAGGGTGTGGGATGAAAGTGTCTCCAAATAAATTAAATAAATAAATAAATAAAATTTGCCTATGCACATATTCCACATGAGCATGTATGATAGGACCAGGCCCCGAGGGATCCGTCTTTGCAGTATCCAGACCCAAATGACCCAAACCTCAAAGGATCTTCTTTTTCTTTTGTTTATTTTCTTTTCCTTTTATTTATAGCATATAATATCACAGTCCATCACCATATATACAATATATTACTCACAAGCCCCTTTAATGGGTGTCTTCTCAAGCCTCATATTGTCTTAACCCCAGGCTTTTCTGGGGATCATGTAACAGTGGTCTCCAGGCCCCTCTAACTAGAATATAGTCCCTTCCAACCAGGATCTCATATTTGAACATTGGCCCAGCTCCTCAGTATATGAATCATGGTCCTGGCTGGACACAATTCATCCTTGCCAGGCCCTACACAGAACCATTTTTCTTTTCTACTTCTTAGGCAATGTCTTCTCCCTTCCTTGTTCCCTTATCTAAGATGACCTTGACTGACTGACGGATGGATTTGATTTGCCCCCGCCCCGAGGGCTGGCTTGGCCACATCCAGACCAGCTGACTGTAGTCAGTTACTAAGCCTTTGGAGGCTTGCACACCTGTGTCTAATTCAGGCACTGTCCTCCCTTTGGGTTTGTGCCTGCACCTCTCCTTAGTGCCTACTTTGATGCAATCCTCTGGTAGTGGGAACACCTGCACTTTTTCAGCCAGCACTAGCACCTCCCTGCTTCAGTATGGACCTCCTAGGCTTTGGGACCCTAGTGAAGCTTCCCTGCCTGCACCTATTATCACTATGCCTTTGCTTTTTAATAAGTGATTTCAGGATTGTGGCCTAGCCTGTAATGCCAGCCAGTGTATTCTGGTAATCTGGCAATCTGTTGAACCATTCTGCATAGGTAGGTAGTGTTGATCAGTAGTTGCTTCTAAAGTCAGAATGGGTATAAACCAAGATAATGGGTTAATCGACATTGAGTTTTAAAATTTAAGAGTCATGAGTTTGTTACACTCAGGGACCCATGTTCACTGCATTTTCCCCATTGTTGCTAATGGGAAGAATGCAGTGGATACATGGTTACATGTTTTTCATTCTGTATACTTAAATTGCTAGACTGAAAATGTTATACTTGTTTTGGCAAATTTGCCTAAAATTTTTCCCTTCAAGTACGAAAGAATGCCATATAGCTCAGGAACTCAAGCAGGTGCAGTAAAAAAGGAAAACCATGTTGCAAAGTTTAAATAGTTTGAATTTTCTGTATAAGTTGTTACAGGATAGTCAAGGGCAATTTTTTCTTTGTCGGCAGAAAACTGCTCTCCATAAAATTTTGATATAGGGAGTTTGACTGTTTTTAACACATCCACCTGTAGCAGCCTTACTGCTCCAAAATTTGGTATGCTCATAGAGTTGTTAATTCTGTAGGAGAGCCAGTTATACTCCATTGTTTGCAGTTGTGTGTGTTTATCCTTTAGCCATGGAAAACTTGTCCAACCATGAGTCTGATTATCACTTCCTTTTGACTACATTTCCTGCAACTACCCCATCTGCATCCATCACCACTTTCTGGTATGTTGAACATCCATATGCAAAAGCTGAAGTGCTTGGGCCAGTTGCTTCATGAAGAATGTTTCCAGTGTGGTAGAATTTATTATAAGCACAAGGCTACTGTTTCATGTAATATCTTGGATACCATCTGTGCAAAGGTCAACATGATAACATCTAAACCAAGGTGAAAAAAATGATTCTTCAAAGATTCCTCCTAAAACATACCTTTTAGAACATTCTGTCTATGGCCTCCCAACATTCTGAGTACCTAAAGAGAATCATAAACCATGGCCTCTGGGAGCCGCACCCTCAGGTTAATGCAAAAATGACCCAGCTTCCACATTCAAACAATGTGGATCCATAATCTACAGTCAGATAATGCAAAATACTCTTCCAATACAAATATACCCTGTATGGTTAAGTCAGTGTAAAAAATTTCCCAACAGTATGTCACAAGGTCTCCGCAAGTCCTTGCAGGACCATACTCAGGGGGCTAATGTAAATCCCTGCAGACGTGCAGCCCTAAGGGAGTTAACCATGCTCTGGCACAAATCTGGTCCTTTAACTGGCCAAGTGGCTAGGAGGAGAATTGAGTCCTACCCAATTGGGTGGAGCTTTGTAAGTCACTGAACCTCATCAGCTATATAAGGCTGAACTGAAAAAACCTCTAGTGTACAACTTTCTGTTTTGTCATTGAGAAAGGCAGCTAGTGAGTGGCCTGCTGGACTGACTTCAAAGGCAAGGTAGTTAGAAATCTAGGCTAGGGATGCTCTGAAAGAATCTGTTGTTATGTAAATAAGTAGGCACTGTGAGCTACAATGTCAATAGAGAGACTGACCTTAGTTCTGTGACCAGCAGCACCTTATGTTTGTCAGACAGCAATGGGAGCAAAAATGTCTATCCTAGTTGCATACCTTTTAAAGTGCTGTTATGTTAATTTATGCAATCTTAAAACAGTTTATTGCTTATGTTTGGGGCTGGATTAGAAAAAATTAAAGTTTTTTTCCCTTAAAAAAAATGGGTTCAGTAACACCTAAATAAAATCCCTTCACATAAATTAGATTAAAATTAATGAACAGTGGATTTTAATTACAAAGCTTTCCTACTTAAACTACAGAAGCACCTGTAACTGACTGATTTTGCATATGGTCTGTCACTTAAATAGCTGTTTCTTTGTGTGCTATAGCAGCACAAGCAATATGACTCAGTAGCTGAGCTTTGGGTCTGTTTTGTCCCATGCTTCCTCCCAGTGAACCTTGTCAGTCATGCCCCCTCATCTGTCCCTCCTGCCTGCATCTGAAAGGGGGTGAAAGATTGGAGGATTGATGTATTATAAGACTGAAGCTTGCAAAGTTCCTTCCCCTGCTCCCAGTCAGGCATTTATAGGACTTTAGTCCTCTGTAGTGGATGCTGTGGTGTGTAACAAGGGCTGAGCTCACCCTGTAGCATTTCCCACAGTCAGGGCATTTGTAAATTCTCTCTCTCCTATTGAGAGTACCAGCTGTACTGAGTCTGAACTCTTCTAAAAGAGTTCTCTTCTATTCATTAACATTGCAGCCAAGTCATGAAATTGTCAGCCGACTGTCATTGGAAAGGGGGATTGTCTGATTTGTCTGTCAGCAGAAACACCAATATAACATTAAGAGCCTCTTAAACACAATTTATGAGGATTGGCAGCTGTCGCTACATGTTGATATACAAAAATAAGGTACTGGGAGAGATGCTGTCATTTAATAACGAAGTCAGTCTTCTTTAAGTCGTTAAATCCTAATCATTTCACTTGAAAAAATTCAATAGCTGTCTTTTTAAAAGGTGGATGAATGTGGTTCCTGCTTTGATGAATTGGCTGCCCTGCTCTCAGTACTCCCTACTTTTATGTGGGAATCCTTTGCCACTGTTGTGATAACTCTTTTAAAATATCATGACAGCTGATAAGAACTCTGCTGTGTATGTTTTGGTCTGTGTTCACTGAAGGACTAAGTCAGGTGGTTGCCAGGGTACATTCCAGGGTAGCAAGAAATGTAAATGTGGGTGGGCCTCAAATTACCCCAGAGCAGACCCCAGATGTGATTCTGCAGGGGTGGTGTGTGTGGGGGGGGAGGGGGCGTGTTGCAGGAAGACAATCTTCTATGCTCCTGGCTCTGGGTACTGTAGCAGGGAATCTCCATAAAAGTGGTTGCCCCCTTTGTGTATGCTGTGCCAATCTGCCTGACCTGGAATATGGGAGTGTCCCACTGCTGCTTCCTCACTTTCCACCAGCTCTTCCTCCTGCAGCCCCTCCCTCTCAGCTCAAGCCAGACATGGTGTCGCTACTACAAGCCAGTGGTCTCCTGAGAGGGCACTGGATACTGGCAGAAGTGTCATCCTTACAGCAGGCATCGGGTAGGAGAGTGTCAAATCCTGTGAGAGATCAGCACTGGAGGAAGTGGCAGAGTTGATATTCACACAACTGGGTGGGTTTGGGTGCTAACTCCTACCCAGGTCCACCTCTGGCTATACCCTGGAATATCTGTAGGGGAAAAGGACTTTGGTTGTGATCATCCAGCTTCCTGACTCTACGGAACTGTACAGATAGTGTGGATTGCAATCTGATAGAAGTTCGGATGGAAATTCTGATTCAGTTTTGTAGTGCTCAGATTTGGATCTGAGCAATACGGGCCTAAATTCATGTCTGCCCCCAGCTCTGTCTGCCTCCACTGGATTCCTGCCTGCTTGGCCTATTGCCTGCCCCAGTCTGCTCTGTCTGCCTGCACACGTCGAATGGCTGCCATTTTGGAAAATGGCCGTAAAAGCGCAGAACGGCCACGGTGGCTATTTTTGCGCATGCACATTTATTTTCTAGTGTATTTTCTTTCTGGTGCAGCCTGAGAAGGCTGCCTGGGCACCACGGGCTGCTGGTTGTGACTCCAGAGCCTATAGGAAAGGTAAGTAAAGCATCTACCCCCCTCTCCCCACCCCTGCCTGGCCCCCCAGTTCTGCCTCTCCAGGATCCCTGGCCACTTCCCGCAGACCTCTGCCTGCCTGACCCATCACTGCAGCCTGCCCTCAGGAGGGTGGGGTAGGTTGGGGTGGGCAATGTGTTGGGTGGGCAGGAGTCCAGAAGAGGCAGGCAGGGGTCTAGGGGGGCCAGAGCTGGGGGTAGAATGGATTTAGGCACGCATAAGCTCCATGGAGCGGCACCAGCACCGCTCCAAGGAGCTTTGGTCCCTGCTGAGGGATCTGAACCTAATTTTGGTTCGTATCCCCTGGTAGGCTCATATTGATTCTTATCGATATGTATCACCCAAATCTGATTGTTTTCCTTTTGGGGAGAAAGCTAAGAGCAAGAAGCATCTGTGGACCAGTCCCAGAAAAGGAGGAAAACAAAATAGCAAGCATCTGGCTGTGTCAAAATGGCAAATGTAATGGTACAAATGTTGAATTCTGGAATACTGGAAAATGTTAAATTCCATGGTTGCAGTCAGAACCACAGTCTTACAATACAAAAATTCAACCGGCCAGCAAAAATGAAATTCCAGCTCACAACAACCTGTGCTTTAGTTTAGCAACATTTCCCAACACTGTTGGAGAGTGCCTCCCCACCCTGACTTCCCAAAAAAACAGGACTGTGAGAATGAGCACAAATGAGATTCAGTACTCACTGAATTGTCCTGCCGACATCATGACGGTTGTGAAGATTCCATAGAGGTGGAGGACAAGTGTTCCATGGATTTTCCACTGTATTCTGCCAACGCTTCTTCCTCTGTAGTTGTGCACTCTGGCTTTTCCCTTGCAGCTCTCTCTAAATAGGAATACAAGCAGAGTTTCCCTACATTTCTTATTTCAGAACGTCATAGCAATGTAGCGTCTGTTATGTCTGAAATCTTTATCTGGCCACCCTACATGTGTAATTGAAACTGTAGAGAAGGGATGGTGAGACTCTTAGAATAATTAACTGTAGCACAGATTATTTTCTGCTCAGAAATCTGTTGGTACTTGAGAGTTTGTCATAGTGGTTAAAAAATCTGCTCATTGGATTTCATCTGCTTAGATTAATAGAATCATAGAGTTGGAAGGGACCTCAGAGGTCATCTAGTTCAACCCTCTGCTCAGTGCAGGAAAACTGCAGCTACAGCATCCCTGGCAGATGGTCATCCAGCCTCTGTTTGAAAACCTCCAGTGAAGAAGAGCCCATTACAGCCCTAGGCAATTTGTTCCATTGGTGAACAGTTCTTACCATCAGGAAGTTCTTCATAAACCTCTGCCCTGGGCTGCCATTGGGACAGGGGAGTGGTATAAAAATAAATAAACAATAAATAATGTTTATTTTATTTATTTACTTATTTATCTTAAAAATTTTTTATCCTGCCACAGGCAGCTCTGGGCAGCTTATAATCAACAATAAAAACACTAGAAACACTCAAAACAAGGAGGAATTAAAATATCCCTAACCAAACCACCCTAACCCATTCCCCACATCCTCCCCATCAAAAGCCAGATGGAACAGCCACGTTTTACAACAGTGTCAAAAAGAGAGGAGATCCGGGGCCAGGCGGGCCTCCACCGGCAGGGAGTTCCACAGCCATGGAGCAGCCACCGAGAAGGCCCTCCCCATCGTGGTCCCCTGGCAGACTTGGTGGACCTTGAGGATAGCACCCCCTGATGACCGCAGGGGCCGATCCAGGACTTGGGGGTTGAGGCGGTCCTGCAAATAGGTCGGGCCAAGGCTGTTTATGTCACTGGAAATGCCCGTCAGGATAGATTGTGGGCCCTTCCACGTGCTGTTGCACCAGGAAGGCAGGTCCCTATCATCATAGGGCAGAGAGCTATGAAGGGGANCCCCTGATGACCGCAGGGGCCGATCCAGGACTTGGGGGTTGAGGCGGTCCTGCAAATAGGTCGGGCCAAGGCTGTTTATGTCACTGGAAGGGGGGAAAAAGGGGAGAGAGGGAAGAGGAAGGGGGCCCTTCACGCCGATCACACACACTCGAGAATGCTCTGTCTACGGGAGCACTGGGGAAAATGCCCGTCAGGATAGATTGTGGGCCCTTCCACGTGCTGTTGCACCAGGAAGGCAGGTCCCTATCATCATAGGGCAGAGAGCTATGAAGGGGAAGGGGGGGGGGTGCCACACACACCAACACGTATACAGCGGGGGAAACAGAAGATCTTGTGCAGGGGTGTGCAAGGAACACAGGGGAACAGGGCCCAAGGCAGGGGGAGCCGGGTAATGGGGATTCTCACACCACAACGGGGAGGGGAGGAGTATGGAACCCAGGAAGGGGAGGGGGAGTCAAATGCCCACAGGCTCATGCAACCCACGCACGCTCTCATGGGGAAAGGTCAAGGACAGACACTCACAACAACCAGCGGAAGGTAACTCTGAACTGCAACCAGGCGGGGAAGGGGACGGGGCAAGGACCGGGGTCTAGGGAGGCAGTAAACACAACATTCGCAACAATAATTCAACTCAATCACTTTGCTTCAGGCAGGGAGACCAGTCTCTCGGAACACGCAAACTCTGTTCACTGGCGCTGCATCCTCTGCAGCACCGGAAGATAAAGTGCAGGCCCCACCCTCTGAGTGTGCCTGCAGGTGTGCCGAGTGCCGCAGAGGAGGGCGTGGTCCCATTGTGCTGTGGGCAGGCTCTGAGGAGCTCGCGCTATTGGGGCCTGTGTCGGGGTTTGCCGCGGCGTCCGGGGGTGATGGCAGCTCCGAGCCCTGTGCCGTGTTGCATCTGTCGGCGCGGGGGGTGTGGCTTGGTGCTGGCAGGTATGGCCAGTAGACTGTGGGGCGGTGGCTGACAGTTTAGGGCTTTCTAGGCAAGCACCAACACCTTGAATCGAACCCGGAAGATTATAGGCAGCCAGTGAAGAGACCGAAGAACCAGTGTAATATGTTCCCGGTGGCCAGTCCCACCAGGAGATGGGCCGCAGCATTCTGCACCAGCTGCAGTCTCTGAACTGTCACCACGGGTAGCCCCTCATAGAGTGTGTTACAGTAGTATGTTTAACTGGAATCTGCTTTCTTGTAATTTGAGCCGATTTTTTCTAGTCTTGCCCTCAGGGGCAAAAGAGAACAAGTCTTTGCAAACTTCTCTGTGATATTCCTTCAGGTATTTGAAGACTGCTATCATGTCTCTTCTTAGGATGTTTTTAGTTAAGCACCTCCCCACCCATCATACATGTTGCAGGGCTGCATGCCATGGGGCCCTATGATTAAGAGCACCCAGTCTTTGTTGCCCTCCTCTGAACCTATTTCAATTTTTCGATGTCCTTCTTAGTGTGTGGTGCTCAGAATTTGATGGACGCATTACTCCAGATGCGGTCTGACCAGTGCAGAATAGGCCCTTTTCACACAGAGACACTCCAACACTGATAAAATTGGTGTTACATTTTATTACATACGTTGCAGGTGTGCTCTATGGGTGTCCTGCAACATGTATAATAAAATGTAACACCCATTTTATCAGTGTTAGAGTGTCTACGTGAAAAGGGCCATAGAGTGGAACTGCTACTTCTTGTAACTTGGAAACTATGCTTCTGTTAATGCAGTTCATCTCTTGAAAACCCACAGAGCGCCAACCATGTGGTTTTAGCATGGAATTTCTGCAACATCCTAGAGGGCATAGCAGCTTGAGGGATTAGCATCTGTTACAGGTTGCATTTGTTAGCTGTTAAAATCCTCCTGCAGGCACACTACCCATGTGTAAGCCAGTCACAGTTAAACATATACAGTCCCTTCTTCCTCATACAGTGGGAAGTTTTAAGTAGGCGTTTTCTGAGTTGATTGTCTTCTGAGGAGAGAGAAAGGAGTCTTATGGTATTAAAGAAATCTGTTATGTTTACAGATGTATAGGTTGAAGAGAAGTGGATGGGAAGCAGCTGTAAGCACCTGCAGTACTGCCTCAAACCGATACCACTGCAACTCCCAAATTCCAACAGTGCAGTCCCCCGAAAACTGCCTCTCATTCTGCAGTTCTTCCTATTGTCACTTCATATGTCCTTAACAAAGGTTAAATGTAAATGACCTCAAGCCAGGTGTGGCTATAGTCCTATGCCAACCCAACACTCTCTCCTGAGTGCTACATTTCAAGGGGTGTTTGGTCCAAGAACATAATAATACCTTGCAAAGGTCTCACTAACATGCAGTTAAACATGTTAACCAATTACACGTTACATTATCTAAATGTCTAAAAGGTCAAGTTTGTGTATGTGAAAACATGCAAACTTGCTTTCCCCATCCCCTACACCTGAAATTCCTTCTCCATATACATGCACTCTGCTCCCTCCCTACTGACCTTCAAATCCCTCCTAAAAATCTACCTCTTCCATCAGACTTTCCCTAGCTCCTAGCAGGGTCACTGATACTCCTACTACTGTCCTATCCTTCAAGGTCCCCTTCTCCCCCTGTAACTAACTAAATATGGACACTTGTGACGTCTCAACTTCATGCAGTGCAAGTGTGTTTGTGTATGTCTCCCTATGTTCCCCTTTCCCTTGTCTCTCTCTCTCTTGTCTGTCCTAGATTGTAAGCCCTTTGAGGCAGGGACCTGTCTCCAATTCATGATTTTTCAGTGCCAGGCACATTGTTGGTGCTATATAAATTATTAACCAAACAAAAAAACTTAACAGTTTAAAAAAACTTTAAATGCACAAGAGTTTTCTTTAAATACAACCCCCCCCCCCCACAATTCAGTACAATACGATTTAAAAACATTCCACTTCATACATTTCTACAAAACATAAATGCCAAACAACACAGAAAGTATTACAGAATTTGAGCAATATTTAATATTTTATGCTCATCAACATACATGTTATATATGTACTTAATTCCTTACCATACATACTTTTATTCATTTGTATCAATAACTAAACTTTCACATTTTCCATTATAAAATTTAAATTTATCATCATAATTCGACAAGGAACAATTTTTTCAGAGTGCATTAAGGCTGCTTTTACGGAACTTCATTCTGTACAACAAATTGTATGTTGTCTACACTCACATTCTTAACTTCATTGTATGAACTGATACAGTTTGTATACATGTAAATTACAGACTTAATGTAATTAATGCTGGTTGGGGCTGGCGGGGGTTGGGGTGGCAGGTTGAGGCTGGTGGGGGGGCAGGTCGGGTCTGGTGGAGGCTGGTGGGGGGGCAGGTCGGGGCTGGTGGGGGGGTCAGGTCACAGCTGGCGGGGGTTGGGGGGTGGCAGGTCGGGGCTGGCGGGGGTTTATTTATTTATTTATTTAAAACATTTATTAGTCGCCCCATATGCCAACGGCATCTCAGTGCAACGTACAATTCGGTAAAAACAATTGAATAAAACAGTTTTTTTAAAAACAACACACAAATTAAAACCTCAAAACAGGGTTAGGAAAAATAAATGAAGATAAAAATAAGGGTAGGGAAGAGCTAAAAACCCTGACCCCCTCTCCCCCCTCCCTAAAGGCCTGGGCAAACAGCTAGGTTTTACAAGCCCTCAGGAATGTTCAAAGGCTTGGGGCCAGGTGAGCTTCCTCTGGGAGGGAATTCCAAAGATGCTGCCCGGCCACCGAGAATGCCCTCTCCATTGTGGCCCCCCGTTTGACACGGGGGGACCTCCAAGAAGGCACCCCTGGCAGACCAAAGGAGCTGCTCTGGGGTGCGGAGGGCGAGGCGGTCCCTGAGGTATGAGGGGCCGAGACCGTGAAGGGCCTTATAGATCAATACGAATACCTTGAATCTGGCTCGGCACGCTATTGGCAACCAGTGCAGAGTCCGGAGCACAGGTGTTATATGCTCCCGACAACCTGTCCCCATCAGGAGCCAGGCCTCCGCATTCTGCACTAGCTGCAGCCTCTATACCAGGAACAAGGGCAGCCCCACGTAGAGCGCGTTGCAGTAGTCCAGCCTCAAGGTGCCGAAGGCATGGATGAGGGAGGCCAGGTCTGGCCTGGAGACGTACGGACGCAGCCTCTGCACCAGTTATAACTGGTGGAAGGCGGCCCTCGCCACCACCTCCACCTGTCGATCCAGGCGGAAATCTGAGTCCAATATCATTCCCAGACTCCGAACCTGTTGAGCTACAGGAGGGCGAACCACCCCAATAAGGGGGGCCGACACCTCCTTCGCTCTCCCCACCACCATCACCTCCGTCTTATCGGGGTTGAGCTTCAGTTTGCTCTGCCACATCCATTCCGCCACAGCCTCTACACACTGGGATAGCAACAAGACATCAGGGTCTGGGGTAGCTGAAAAAGAGAGGTACAGCTGAGTATCATCAGCATATTGGTGACATAGCACCCCAAACCTTCTCACTTCCTCCCCCAAGGGCTGCATATATACATTAAATAATAATGGAGACAGGATGGAATCCTACGGAACGCCGCAGGACAAGGCGCGGGGGCAGGACGTTTCAGCTCCCAACACCATCCGCTGGCTTCTCCCTGAGAGAAATGAGCAGAACCATTCAAGAACAGTCCCATCCAGACCCCCCAGGTCATGCAGCCATCTCAACAGCAGCCCATGGTTCATGGTATCAAAAGCGGCCAAGAGATCTAGCAGGATAAGAAATGTAGAACATCCTGTGTCCATCTCCCGGCGGAGATTGTCGACCAAGGCCACCAATGCTGTTTCAGTGCCATAGCAAGGCCACCAATGCTGTCTCAGTGCCATAGCCATAGCCCCGATTGAAAAGGGTCTAGGAAACTGATGCTGTCTAGATGCGCTTGGAGCTGGATCGCCACCGCCCGCTCAATAATCTTCCCTAAAAAGGGAAGGTTAAAGACAGGTAGGTAGCTGGTGAGTGCGTCCACATCCAATGATGGTTTCTTCAGCAGGGGGCGCACCACAGCCTCCTTGAGGCTAGGTGATAACCTCCCCTGCTGCAGGGACGCATTAACCACTCTTGCCAGCACCACCACCAGTGTCTCCCTGGAGGCTTTCACCAGTCAGGGCGGGCAAGGATCAAGTTCACAACTGGTGGCTCTCACAGACCCCAGGACATCCACCGCATTGGCTGGCGTCACTTCTTGAAACTCCCCTCACAAAGTTGGACCAGACAGGGCCTCTGTCACCTCGTGCTCTCCACCTACTGCCCACAACCCAGTGTCAAAGTTGCTCTGAATCCGGTTGGGGGGTGGCAGGTCGGGGCTGGTGGGGGGCAGGTTGGGGCTGGTGTGAGCAGGTTGAGGCTGGGGGGGTTGGGGTGCGGCAGGTCGAGGCTGTGGGGGCAGGTCGGGGCTGGGGGCAGCAGGTCGGGGCTGGCGGGGGGGCAGGTCAGGGTGGCAACAGCAGTAGCCAGTGGAGCTCGCAGAGGGACACCGACGCAGCCCTTCCCTGGCTCTCCAACAGGAGAGAGGAGCTCAAGTACGCATGCGTGAGCCTGCAGAACTGATTTTTTATTCAATAATAACTTGGTTTTGGCTGCACCAATTAGTATCATATTTTAGAAGTGGTTGTTATTGATCTCATGCTGCAAGCCTGTGAAGTTTTGGGGGCTCAACTCATCCAGGGGGAGGAGATATTGATGATTAAAAATCGTAAGGACGCTGTGCATTTTGACCACAACCAATTAACGTTTAAACAGTCATAACAGTTTATTTTCCTGATGGATCTTCTTCAAACTTTGTGCATATGATGGTCCTCACATCTTATAGCCATGGATAAATTTTCAGCAATGTAGCTCAAGTGGTTTCCTCAAAATCAGGGCTTCAGCAGTCCCCTGTTTATAATTGAGAGTGGCTGTGCATTTAAGTTTCAGGCAACTTCTGCTGCCTGAAAATAACTAATAATTAATGATTCATAATTATTTATGGAGAGAGGCCTAGTGAGCAGCCATTCAAGAAGGGGATTGACTTGGGAGACCAAATCTGCAACAAGACTGAAAAAAGAACTGACTTTACAGTCTGCGGAGTGACTGAGATATCTATAAGGAGCTGAAAGAAGACTTTGAACCTAATCTTCAGGCTGGGGAGTCATCAAGGAAGACAGGTCATGTGTAAGACTGTGATTTTATCGTACATTGGTGTGAACTGTAAATAAACCCACTGGTGATGGAACTGCTACCTCTAGGTAATCTGACTTCAGTGAAGCAGTATGTTCTCACATGTTAACACACACCTTTCAGCATATGTTGGCCTCTTGTGTGGACATGCCCAAAGAGAAGAAAAACATGAAGGGGACTGTATCTGTGGGTAAAATCAGACAAGACTGTGGCTCGCTGTGGCCTGTGTTTTCATGCTTTGGCCCACGAGACAACAGCACATCTGTTGACGGCCTGCCAAATGTTGGCCTGGAATTGCCGCAGGCCATGTTGGAGGCTAGTCTAGGGTCTGATCCCTGGGCTAGCTTCAGCCTGATGGGGCAAAGCAGGTCACAGCGGGCTATCATGTCTGATGCGGCCTGCCGTGACTGGGCCCAGATCGGGTCCACCATGGCCGGCCTCCATGGCTGCTTATCATTCCAGGAGGTGGGGGGCTGGGCGCAGTAAAGGGGCAGGGCCGGCTAGCTACTCGTTCCTGAGTCTCCCCACCCTCCGGGCAGCCTGGTCATTGGAACGTGTGCTGAGTGGCCTGACCCAGTCCAGGCCATGTCTGCTGTGCCTCCTTGTCCTGACGTAGGCCGGAGTGGTGTGGTCACTTCTGTTTCCACCATATTTTTAGTGCTTTTCCACTTTTTACGTTCCAGAGCTGCTCATTGTTCTAGCTTCTTATCCTTCTATAACCTAGGAAAAAAATGTCACCAGTCTTTGAAAATGGCTAGTGTTATAAATTTTAACAGGTTTTGTGAGAGGGCAGTTCAAGTATGTGTTTGAGTATAACTAATTCCCTACTAATTAGATAAAATAAACAAGGGCCGACATTTCAATTGACATTTGGGCAGTGTCAGCTCCTTTAAGTTTGTTCTGCATTGTTTAGTAGATAAGTGCTGCTAGCTTTCCTTTTCTGGACTAATTCCAAGAAAAGTACTAAGTAAAATTACTTTGTCCATGCCACAATTCAGTGGACAGTGCTTTACATTTAAAAAAGTAGAATATTTGCACGATTCATAACATTAGATATGATAAAATATCACAAGACTCTAGAGAGAGAACATCTATCTCCCTCGGTCACCCATCAATGTGGTAGCTGAGTGCAAAGGCTAAATTACTTCTACATTTCAAGAGTCTATTACCAGCCTCAAGTGGCCTAATTTAGCACAAAGTGTATTTCTGTAGAGAAATCTCCCAGAGACTCATTCTACAGCATACATTTGTGTTGCTTCCTTATTGGAAAATGCCAAAAGTCTGACAGAAATATTATTAAAGATAACATTGTCACACGTGTACAATAATGTCTTATATATAGTATTCAATGTCTAGTTTTTGAGTTGACAATATTGAGCACTGTAGAAGGGTTTGGTATGATGCCAGCCACCACTGCTAAGGGAATGATCCTCCATGGAGATAACATCCATGCTAGCAATAGCTAGACATAGGTGGCTGGTAACTGTTGATAGTGGGGAGCACAG
Source organism: Sphenodon punctatus (assembly GCA_003113815.1). Lineage (NCBI taxonomy): Eukaryota > Metazoa > Chordata > Lepidosauria > Sphenodontia > Sphenodontidae > Sphenodon > Sphenodon punctatus. The sequence goes on from QEPC01015038.1 coordinate 1,756,650, forward strand.
GAGTGGGAGCTGGGCAGGGGTTCTCTAGGGCTTCCAAAAGCTTGGGGGGGACACAACCCCCCCGTTTCCCCCCACGAGTCACCTATGGTGATGGAAGCCTCATTCACTTCATTGGGACTCTCACTTGTGCTTACTGCAAGTGCAGGCACTAGCCTTATGAAGGATCATACTGCAATTCTATTTGACTTTTCTTGTATATTATTATAGGCGGCAAGAAAAGTAGCACATGGTTAAGTAATTAAAGACCATATCACAACACACACTCAGAAAGGGGCAAAGTTAAAGTTTTGTGGGCAACTCCAATTTTGGCATTTCCTAATTTTTGAGTGCTGGATTTTGCAACGTAGCATTCCTTGTGGTCATTTTTGGAGTTTTGAATATAATAATACATTCAGGGTTCCATTCAGCAAAACACTTAAGCACGTTTTTATTTTGATTTCACTGTCTATTAAACAAGTAACTTTATCAGAAGCTCTATGACCCTGACAGTAGAAACACATTTAGAGCATGGTCCAGCTTCCACTGAAGTCAATGGCTAAACTCATTGACTTGTATGGAGCTGGATCGCGCTCTTAGTTTGGTGAGACAGACCTAGGCAACACAGAAGTTTTCTATGTACTTGCATATGCTTTTCTTTGTCTTCTCGTCTTTGAGAACTAAATTCGAAACATATTTTCTTAATTCCACTTACTAAAAATACTTTCAAAGGACCGTCAAGACCAATAGGTCAATGATCTGATTTGTTTAATGAGACTGTGTTTCATGAAAGAGAGAGCAGGTTCTTTTGAACAATTCTGCTATTCTTTCTGCATAAAAGGATGGGGAAATAGGATGTGCCTCCTATTCAGGGGCACACCTGTGAGCGTAGTTTTGGTTACACAACCTCCAGTCTTGCAACCACAGATGAATGGTCTCATTGCAGTGAATGGAATTAAGTGTATATAAATGTTTACAGGATCAAAGCCAAATATTTCAAAATTTTTAATTATAGTTTTAAGTCAAGTAAACTTTTGTTGCATATTTACTCTTTATTGAATGCATTTACATGGAGTACTATGTAACCTGTATGGACTGAACATGCCATCAACTGAGACAAAAAACAACAAAGTCTTTATATATTGAGTGATATTTAAAAAAAAATAAATATGAATTACACACCTTAATTTTTAAATTTAAATTTAAAACTTTAACATTGAGATTGTCAGGATGACACTGGGGTTGAAGGGAATTTTCCAAAGTTCATAAGAGACTTAGGCCATGATTCTCCCTGAGGATAATATGACACTATTATTATTATTATTATAAACATTTGTATAGCGCCAGCAGTGTACCTGGAGCTTTACAGAACAGTAAGATAGACGCGGTCCCTGCCCACATCTTACAGTCTAATAGACACAGAGGGGGGAGACAAGGAAAGGGGACATAGGGAGAGACACTAGCAGTTAGCATGGGTGGGAATCCAATAGAAATGAATGAGACCTGTACCTGTACTCACTGTTAGCACATATGTTTTCCCACCAAAGAATTGTACTGTCAGCATCGAAGGCAGATTTTCAAAAGCAGAAATGACAGAGCACGTTTACACAAACATAGCTTCCCCAGGTAAACCGCAGCAAAGTAAACCTGCACCTGTGTGGTTTACCTGGGGATAAATCTGTTTTGTGTGGCCATATCTAGCCACGGGTTAATTAATCTCTGTTACATCCATGTTATCACACAGAACCAGTCACATGGAACTATTCTAACCCCAGACCTTCCATTTGAGTAGTGTGTGGGGTAATTTACTCCTGGGTAAAAGTTGCTGGATGCTAACGTTTCATCATGTGGCTTTAGGAGGGAGGCAAAGTACTCAGAGCCCTTCCTGGAGCTTGAAGGACAGGGGAGGAGCACTAGAGGTATTGGCCACGCTCTCTTCCCTCCCTCAAGTGATACAAGTGGGGACTGCCCCAGGTTCCCACAACAGCTGGTGAGTAGAGAAGCCTTGTCCAGCAGTTTTTGAGAAGGCAGTTTTCAGTCTTGGTAGAGTGGGGAAGGATGTGATGGGGGATCCTGTTCTATAGCTGATGAGTGGAGACCAGCAATGCTCCTATAGCCTGCAGTGGAAGTAGATAGGCCAGGGTTTGCACTGCAGGTGGGGGAGAGCTACTGGTTCTCCATTCACCCCACTAAAGAGTGGAGAACCAAGACCACTTACACAGTGCAGTGCCATATGGCAGCATATTTAATAGGAGAGGCAGAATTTACCGCCCTTCTTGAATTAGCCACCTTGGGCTGCTGCCTGCTTTGCCTAGCACCGAAGCCAGGCCTGTCTGCACCTACACTCCCCCAGGTGAAATTGGGTATTTTCAGACGTTACGAGATCACAGTCAATCACAGTGAGCCACGTTCAATCCCGCGACGGGGCCAAAGCACCCTGAACGTCCGTTTGGTGGCCGCCAGATGTTCACCACAATCAATACCCACATGGGGTCAAAACCATGCTTCCGGAGCTCCCCCCCGGACCATCTCCGAAAGCGTGGTCAAAGAGATTCCCGACGGGAACCAACAAAAAGTAATGTCTAGACGGCAACCACCTGCCGGAATCAAAGAACATGATTCCCAGCCGGGGACAAAGCATGCAGCGTCGCTGCCAGGCAACCAGCAACAACACAGGCGGGGGGGGGGGGGCTGTTTGGTTCACCCCTGCCGGGAATCCNATCAAAGAACATGATTCCCAGCCGGGGACAAAGCATGCAGCGTCGCTGCCAGGCAACCAGCAACAACACAGGCCGGGGAGGGAGATTTAAAGGGCACACAGCAGCAGCCAGGACGAGCTGCCCCGGCGCCTTCTGGGTGCTTAGACCACGGCCCGGCCTGGGATCAGCGTAATGGCTGTTGCACTGCCCCGGGCTGTGATCTGGCGGTCTGATTACCTGCCTTGGTCCCGGTCCCGTCATGTCTGTTCGGGGCTTTTTTGACCATGGGGGGTGGTTGTTCGTTCACCCCCGCCGGGAATCCATTGTGGTGAATCAGGACCGCGTAATGTCTGAAATCACCCATTATCTTAAGGACACTGTTATGGAAGCGTGTGCAATAATTAGGGATGCATGTTCCCTGCATTTTCCCTATTGATGACAATGGGGAAAACACAGTGAGCATGGGTCCCTGACAATATCAGGAACAAAATAATGGATACATTTCTTACCAGAGTGTACTTTGGTGCTGCACCCACACATCGTAGAGGACAGCCACTGACCCAGGTTTTCTGTTACTATTATCATCATCATGAAGGAGAGGGGCCGTACATAATTACAGCATTGCCAACTCTTGTGAATTTATGACAAGAGATGTGATTTCTAAGCCTCACTCGTGAACTCGCAGTTAGTGTCACTAATCTCATGAGATCAGGAGGCTTAGCGGGAAGCAGGCATCTGGAAGCATCTTGCGGGAGAGAGCCCAATGGCTGGCCCCCCAAGTGCTCAGCAGCAGCGGCAGTGTGGCACGGTGAATGAACTTGCCCCTGCCCCAGGAGTGTCACTAGGCCTGGGCTTCAGCCCCCAATCTTCTCCCAAGAGCCCCAAATCCTGCATCGCCTCACCTGATCAGCTGCTGTGTTGGGTGTCTCTGCACTCGCCCTGGGAGGAGGAAGGAGGAGAAGGAGGGAGAGACACAGAGCCAGCGTGAGGATATTTGCCACCTTAGGTGGCCTCAGACAGCTGCTGTTCCTTCCCCCCACCATGAGGCTTGGTAATGACTGGATCAGGGCGGGAGATAGCAGCAACAGCTGGAGAGGGCAGGAAAGGTACCCCTTTCAACTTGCTGCCCTAGGCGGCCCTTCCCCTGATCTAGCACAGAGTTTAGTGGCGGCAGCAGCAGGATCGAGGGCAGGAGAGGCAGTGGCAGAAGCTGGATCCAGGGTGGAATTATCTAGGGGACACATCTTCCATCCTCATCCAGCTTCCACTGCCATCCCGCCTGCCCTTGATCCTGCTGCCATCAGTGCCACCACTAAACTCTGCACTGGATCAGGGTAAGGGGCACCTCTCGCACACCCTCCAGCACAGAGCTTCTCGGTAGCAGAGGCAGGGCAGCTGAATGAGGGCAAGAGAGCTTCCCCCTTCAACTTGCCGTTCCAGGGGCCCACCTGAACTGCCTTATGATAGCACCAGCCCTGGAGGCACAGCCGACAGAGCAGCCTCTCTCCCCAGTGCCGCTGGCTGTCATGTTGCTGCTGGTGAGCTTGGGGGGGAATAGCAACTCATGATTTATATGCTAAATGTCTTGCTTTTTAAGCATTTAAGCAGACTGGGCTGAAGAAAGGGGTGACTCTGTAAAAGGGTGGGGGGTGCAGACTCATGGATGTGAATTCCAAATGTTCTTACATCATGAGTCATGCCCCCCCCCCTCAATGAAGAGGTTGACTTTAAATGATATTTTAGAAATAATTAAACATTTGGATCATTTTTTTGCGTTCTAGTTTCTGAGCCTTTAGAGTTAAGCGTCAACCACGTTTCAAGCCCTTGTCTACAATCAAGAGGGCTAGAAACTTAGTCAAAAGAAAGCAGACATTCACACTGTTTTATATCCAGTCTCATGATTTTCGGCACTCAGAATCCCCCTTCCTAAAAACTCAAGATTTGTGATAAAAATCACGAGGCTTGACGCCCCTGAGCTGAGATAGGGAGACTGGGGGGTGGGGGTGAGGAATGTGGCTGGGCTGAGTGAGGCAGGAGGAAGGGATGGACATTGGAGGGAAAGGGCGGGAGCTGGTACTGAAGGGGTGGGGGGAGAGACATAGGCAGCGCCTCCTGTCACAGGAAGGCGACTCCAGCCCGTCGCTGTCTAGCTGTGACAGGCGGCTGCTTGCAGGGCATTGGCGGCTCCGGTAGGGGGCGCTGGGGATTCATCGACTGTCCCTTGGACCATCCCGGCCTCCTTAGAGCTGAGCGGCGGCTCGTTGGGGGGGGGTCTGTCCGACCTCGTGAGAGTGGGCTCGACCCTGTGGAAACTCCGTGGAGTGACGCTCCCCGCAGTGGCGGGCGGGGCGGCCTGTCAGCGCCTCCCTCCGCCTCCTTCCCCACACCCCTCTTCCACTCTCTCTACTTATTCACTTTTAATGCCATTCTCCCCAAATTTTCTTCCTCTCTGCGGGATGGAGCTCTGCTCTTCCTGCTCTCCTGGGGGTGGAAGGTTGCTCTTTCAGTGGGATTTTTTTTGGGGGGGGGGATGATTGCACAGCGCCAGATATATTGCTGGCGCTAAATAAATAATAAACAAAAATTCAAGTATTTGTAGAAAATTCTAAATCCCGCCTCCCTGGTGCCTGCCTGCCCAGCCAGCACACAGATAGTAAGTAAACCCAGTGAGTCCTGCCCAGGGACCCTTTCCTCCTCACCAGTGCCTGCCCTGTTTTTGCTGCCTACATATTTCTGACTGAAGGGACGTATGTGCCCCCCAACGTTTGCATAGTCCCACCAAGAGAAGTTGGTCCAGTAAAAAAAATATCATTTGAACTACTTTATCTCAACCGCTCACCAGAAGCAGCCTCCTCTTCCCTAGTCACTCTCCCTACTTTAGGTCCCACCCCCAGCAGTTTTGTTACCCACTTTAACCAGCGTTTGTGCTTGGTGTCTCCTCTCGCTGGTAGTTATTTATTGCCTCTATCTTGCAGTTGCTAAAGCTGGGGTTCATTCTGCATTTTCTGCTCCCTTGTGTTATTCTTCCCCATCCTCATGCATTGATGGAATGCAGCTGCTAAGAAAACTAATGTGTTCATGTTTTTTAAAGGACAAGAAGGGACACGCCCCAGTAAGTATTAGGGTGGCCAGATATGCAAATTTTAGAGGACACATGAGAAATCTAGGTTGCAGGGCTGCATTGGAGCCAGTGCAGTCCTGCAAACTGTATTTCTCATAAGTGTCCTCTAAATTTTGCATATCTGGCCACCCTGGTAAGTATAGGTCAGTTAACCTGCCATCAGTATCAAGAAAGCTATTGCACAGCTCAAACCAACCCAAATTTAATAGCTAGTCTTGTAATTGATGCCAGTCATGGTTTTATGCGTAACCTGGTTGGATTCTTTTTCTGTGTTGTTTTAGGTTTGATAAAGATAATTATGTGGATATAGTGACACTCTGTAAGACATTTGCCTTAGCTTCATGATGTTGGCTGAAAAATGAGCATTCTACCAGATCAGTAAGAAATCTGTTAAATGGGTTAAAATACTAGCCAACTGATCTCAACAAGTGGTTGTAAATAGGAAATTGTAATTGAACAGGAGTGTTTATTGTGGGGCCCCAAAATGAACAGTTCTAAAGCCAACATGATGCCCAGGTGGCGGCTGTAGCAAAGGGAACTTTCCACCGGTTGCATATGGTGTGTCGGCTTTGGCCGTATGTCTCAGACACTGATCTGGGCACCATCATCCATGCTTTCATCACCTTAAGACTGGACTATTGCAACGTGCTGTACGTGGGGCTACCTTTGGTGATGGACAGGAGATTGGAGCTGGTGCAGAATGCGGCGGCCTGTCTCCTTACAGGGACGAGTCACTGTGAGTGTGAGCACATTCCGCTAGTGCTCCGTTCTCTGCACTGGCTGCCTATAGTCTTCCGGCTCGGATCAGGGTGTTGGTATTGACCTATAAACCCCTAAGTGGCCTAGGCCCCGCTTATCTGCAGGATCGCCTCATCCCCTGGGCTGTGGACAGATCCCTTGTGGTCGGCTGGGGACGCCTCTGAGTTCCCCGGGTATCCCAGGTGGCAACGATGAGGTGGGCATTCTCGGTTGCTGCGCTATGGCTGTGGAACTCCCTACAGCCAAAGAATGTAGGCAGTACCTCAGTGGTGTAACAAGGCTGTGACGGCCTGGGCTCATGTTCCAGTTGTAGACCCCGCTAAGAGGGTGGCGTCTCCCTAAGCAGTGGTCCTTACAAGGGGGTTCCTGGCCAGCCTTGACCTTCCCCAATGTGGTGGTACTATCCCAGTTCCCAGTGAGCCCCCACCCACTGGAGTGACTGGAACTGCCCACTCTGAACACTTTCTTCTTGGCAGGCCCTTTGCTCCCTCCCCTGCTCCCTCTGAAAATTTCCTGGCCGTGTTCAAACTGCATGCAAAGGACACCCTTAAAGTCCAGGGCCTGGGCTCAACTGAGCTCCGTCCCTGATGGTAGTTTTGGTCCTGCCATACCTACTAACTGTACAGCTGTGTGATTGGTGATTCCCAAACCTTGGGTGCTTTTAGACAAGCACCTCCACACCCACTTCCCACCCATTATACATGTTGCAGGGCACCCATAGGGCACCACTGCAGGCCTGCAACATGTATAATGGTGGGTGGGGAGGTGCTTGTCTAAAAGCACCCTTTGTAGACTGGTTCCCCTTCTTCTTTGTGGTACTTGAGTCACCTCTTCTTCCGCTACAGACATGTATATGGCCCTTGCTCCCTCTCTCTCTTGCCACCCTGCTGTTACCACTGAGCACTCTTGCCCTCTCACTCTGTACACCCTTTGCTACCCCACTATTTTGGAAATTTCCCCCTAGCTTAATCAGAGGGTGTTTTTAAACAAGATGCTACCTTGTATGGCCATGCATCCGACTGCTTGTCTGAAGGTGGAGTGAGGGGAAGCGCACTCCCACGAGTCACAGAGCACCCACTCATGGCCGTTCACGGAGCACTGCTGAGAAATCCGAAGTGCTCTGTTTGGAGCAAGCCAAATAAGTGTGTGGCAATGGGCGGCCATGGAGCCCTTTCCTGTACGATCTGGGGAGGCCAGCCACTCCAGCAGACTGGTCCACCACTCATAGGCACTATGGGCAGGGGACATGGCTGTTGCAAGTCACAAGAAATGGCTGGGAGTGTTGGGGAGCCCGGGTTTCCCAGCACTCATGCTGGGGACATGACAATTGCAAAGGCCAGCCCAGTGCGCTTCTCCCCTCCTTCATGGTCTGTGGCAGAGGGAGTGCGTGGTGGCTTGCCTCCATGGCTGGGGTAGCCATATTAGGAACTGCTTTTTTAAATCCCTCCCTACGCACTCCACCTGAGTGGGTGCTCCGTGGCAGGGCTGCTCAGCGGCCCAGACTAGGGTGGCCATACCTCCCGTAAAAAGAGGATGCTTAAGAAAAATACATGTTGGAGGACTGCATTGTTTCCCTGCACCATGTATTTTTCATAAGCACTCTCTTTTAAAGGGGAGGTATAGCCACCCTAGCCCAGACACCCCCCCATCGCCTTACTTGTTTTAAAACACCCAGAGTGAAGCCAAGGGACTGGCAGCTATGTCCCTTCTTACGTTACCTTAGGATACTTTCTGCATCCCCCTGCTATTTAAGAACCATTGTGCTAGTTTGTGCGGACTCTGAAATGGACTTAGGTACAGGGCATGAAATTTCAGGTTGAACTCTAGGAGACAAAAAAAAATATTCAGTCACCAGACTTCATCCTGATATTAAACCGTTCTTGCCCCACTACACCCCTGAACCAGTTGCCAGCCTCAGGTTTCTGGGCGCCAATGGCTCCCAGGCGCCTGCAAATTGTGTACCCTGCTTAGGTGTCATAGTAGCAAAGCTGAACATGAGCTCTTAGCAGTGCTGTGGTAAAGAGAGTTGATGTCATCCTGATGTGAGGGGAGTAGTGAGTAGGGAAGTGATTGTACTTCTGCATAGAGTGTTACTGAAACCACTGTGTTCAGTTCTGGTGTCCACATTTTTAAAATAGTAAGTTCAAAAATTGGGCAGGGTACGGAGAAAAGTTACAAGACGGATGCAAGGGCTGAGCAAAAACCTTATCGTGAGAGACATGAAGAATACAATCTCTATCATAAAGAAGATTAAATGGGTAACTTGATTTTGATGTGTAAATTCCTTCATGAGGTAAAAGTATTGGATACTAATAGGTTTTTCAGTCTAGTAGAGAAAGATATAATAAGAACCAGTGGTTGGGAGTTAAAGTGTTTCAACAAAAAAATAAAGACTTAAGACCACTTTCACACATTTCTGGGGAGGTAGGGAAACTTCCGTGAATGCAATTGCAGCTCTATTCTCACAGGGATTAGCACATGTGGGAATGTGCTAATCTGGTTTTATCCGGTGAGAACACCTGTCATTGTAAAAGCTACATTGGGGGACCCGGTCAGGTGTGAGTGTTCTTGTGGGATAAAAGCAGAATTGCGCATTCCCACATATGCTAATTTCCATGAGAAGAGAACTGATTGCATTCACTGAAGTTTCCCTGCCTTCCTGGTAATGTGTGAAAGTGACTAGAGGGTTTTGACTGTGATTTAATAACCAATAGATGGTGTATGGCATATTCTCCATCATTAGCAGTGTTCCAATCATGAATAGGCTTCTAAAAGAGAGATTTTAGAGATGAATAACTTAGGCTGCTTGCACGTGAGACAGGACGGGGTAGGTGGGGAACTGCCATGAGCCGAAGCCACATCAAGGGGATCACGTGAAGTTCTGCTTGTGTGCAGGAGTTTTTGATGTGATTGACCCATTTCCGCCATGATTTCAGTGATGGGAGATACGGCTGAAAATCCAACCCTGTCACTGAAATCACTATGGAAATGGGCTAAATGCTGCTGCACACAAGCGGAACTTCACGTGATCCCCCTGATGTGATTTTGTCTCATGGCAGTTCCTCCCCGTCTCCTTCCCCCCCCCCCCCCCAGTCTCATGTGCAAGTGACCTTAAGTAGACTTGCAATGCACTCATCTAGCTGCTTACTACTGGAACTGGCCTCCTTATCATGGGCATGAGTCCAATTCACTTCAGTAGGATTTATGTTGGTGCTAAAAGCTAGCACAAGCACTAAACAGCAAAAGGATTACATCATCGATATAGTAATAACTGGAGGAAATTCAATTAGGCCTGTGTTGTATGTATGGTTGCCATCTCTCAGCTTGATCACAAGACTTGCATAGGCCAGAATGGGATTCTTAGGAGCAACTATAGCTGTATGGTAATTCAGCATCGTTCCTAATTTTAGAAATTACTAACTTCCTTTCACAACAGACACTCTTAATATTGTATTTTTTGGAAAACAAATTGGTTTTATTTGAAAGCAGAAATTGTAACTTATTTTCTTTTCTTTTGACCTCTTAGTCAGCGTTTGGTAAAAAAACAAAACAAAACTGAGTAACACGATCATAAACATGGCTTTCAAGTATCCTGTATTTAGCAGGGATTCTGAACGCTGCCTCGCAGTCCTGGATAGGTAGCACAAAATCCCCCATTGTGTATGATTAGCCTTAGGGAATGTGACCCAAAGAGTGCTATAGGAGGTTGTCATCTTGAATCTCGCCTCCTCAACTGTGCTTTTCACTCTTTTATATCAACACTCTGAACGCCAAGGTAACAAACTAAGATCTGCTTCTTCATGTCCTTTTTTAAAAAGAAGCTTACAGAAAGCACACAGACAAGGGTGTAAGACACATTGGAACACAGGACTCCTGCCATGACAGTTGCACGCCTCACCCAGTCTTAGCGTTAGCCTACTACCTATCTATCACTGGACTATAAGAGAATCCACACAGGAGAAATGTCTGGAGTTCAGGGTTGTGTGTACGGTAGAGTTTGTTTTGGAGGGGAAAGTAAGGTCGGTTGTTTAGAAGAAGTGCAGTAAGCTTTGAAATGAAGACTGGAAGACAGGTTCAGTTCTGGCTTAAGAAAGAGGAAGTGTGATTCCTTTCATTGTTGAAGATTGTTTTTTTGAAAAAAAAAACCCAAACAACACCTCAGCCCAGCCTCAAAGTTAGGCAATAGTCTATTTTAAATTGGCATAAATGTACACATGTAAATTTACGCAAATGGCATCTGTCTTTCCAAAGAGTCCTGTCTCATATTCCTCATTTTTAGTGTCCTTATCCTTCATTTCATGGGTTTGGAAGGTACATTTATAAATGCTTTTACAAATGTACTTGCTACTGAGCGTATGCGTAATTCGAGTGACTTCAGTTGGACTACTCCCTGTGAATGCAGTATGTGTGTCAGTGGTTTGAAGGAAGGTCTATAACCCTATCTACACAAGCAATTTTTGAACAGAATTCCTGTTGGGAACAGTCCAAAGTGTAGAAAACGTTTCAGAGGCTTCCTGCATAGAGACAATTCTAAAATCACCAGAAGCAGCTAAGCAGCTGGAGCTTTGACATGGGAAAGTTTCAAATACAGACTTGATTGTAATGATTTGGCCTTGTTCTGCAATCACATAATCATTGCTTAGTTTTGCTACCATAATTAATCTCACACTGATTTGGAGTCTGGGATCATAATACGGTATGGTAATATGGTTTTTCCTATCTTGGCATTCTAGGTCTATATGTGTAGTGATTGTCAGTATCAAGGCCTTAGCTGGGCTAGAAAACACATTAGAACTGTTTTAAAAACAGACACATCAAATCTCCCTTAAGCCTTTTTCTAGATTCCAAGTCTAGGTTGGAAAAGTATTTTAAAGGGCAGTTCCAGTAATGTTTTTGCCTGTCTATATAGTTCTATTTGCATACGTTTCCACTGTAAGAGCACAATCCAGCTCCCGTTGAAGACAATGGCTAAACTCCCATTGACTGGTATGGAGCTGGATTGTGCTGTAAGTGTAGAAGGGTTCTTTGTTTTGCCTTTTCCCTTCAATCTTTACTGTCAACCAGTAACACATACTGCAGTAAGGGGAGTTTATCAATTGATAATTTCCAACTGTTCACTTTGTCTGGTAACAGTAAGTAACCAAGTACTAATTCATTGCAGATTGAAAAACCTAGGGCACAGTTCTCATTTGTCCAGTGCACATGCATAAGCGCCAAAGTGCTGCACTGGGGTGCCAAACAGTCTCTCACAGTGAGATACATCATTGTACATCACCCACTCTCACTTTCACCTATAGTGTCATTCCCCAGAGCCCAGCACAACCCCCCTCCATGTGGTCTGTAGCTAAGTGTGGTCTGAGTATGGTAAATAAGCTTCCTGGAATAGGAAACGTATTACACACACCCACATTACAGGCAGCAGCTTGCTGACCATGATCATGCTGCATAATGAATGCATTTTGCTGTGTGTGAAGGTTTGTCATCCCCTTAAATCTAGTGTGGCATTTTGGCATGCAGCTTACGGGTGTGTAACCCCCCTTACACACAGGATGCAACATAGATATACATAGAATAAATAACAGGAGGCAGGACTATAATCCCAGTTTAGATTTTGCAAACAATATAAAACATGACCAGATTTGCTTATGTAGTCACTAAAAGTTCCCCATTACAAATACGAGTCCAGTGATGATCCTCTTGATTTATTTAAACAATAAATAACTTAAAGTCTTTACTCCATGCATGTCATGGGCTCCTTCTTTGAAGCATTTATCCTGATGCTGCCTCTTTCCTTCCTTCTCTCTCTCCCACAAGTTTTCCTGTTGTCTTTGCCTTTCAAGCAGAAGTGGTGTTTAACTAGATGTTAAACAATTGTCCATAAACAATGGGGAGAGTGTGAAGTGAACAAAAGTTCTTCTGGTTCACCTTACCCTGCTGTAGCTTAGCTCTAAGTAGGTATGCTGGGAAAAAGAGCTGTTCTCTGTGTCCCCACATCCAGAAAAAGGAAACACTCTTGCTGGTGTTTCTGGTAAACAACCTTCAGTATGGCCTATAGAAAGGAACATGCCCTATGCCTGTGAATGAGACAGGAAGTGTAACTGTCCAGAAGGAGTGCTGGAAAATGCCCAGTGTAAATAGTTAGAAAATATGTTTCTGTTTGATATTTATTTAGCATAGTTTATGGTATGCACCACACTTTCAGGCAGAAGTGAATCTCAAGGTGATGGCCCCCTGAAAATTCATTTAAAATTTAAATTAATTAAAACATATATTCACAGCATTTGTATGTTTCAAAGATCACTTTCTATATTTGTATGTAATCTGGTAAAAGTATCTGACACTGTAATTTTCTGTTTTGTTTCTCTTTTTTTTTAAAAAAAAGCCCCCCTACATCTTGTAGCCTACTCTCTTTAAATGACTGTAGCTAAGATGGTCAGAGGATAAGACCCCTGCTGTTGGGAATGAACAGCAGGAAATGGATCATACCCTTATGAACCTGTCACACGCTTCTCTGAAACAACTGAAGCTTTCCACTGTAAGAGAGAGAGGATGCTGGCTAAATGGACCAGAGATCCGAACCAGTATGGCATTTCTTATCTTCTTAACTTGCCCCACCACTTTATTATTTTTATGTCTAATATTAAATGTATTAACATAATCCATTATTTATTATTTAAACAGGGATACAGGCCCTTTTTACATGAGACGCTCCCATGCATGGACACCCATTGTCCACGCGGGGAAGCGCAATCTCGCGACCCACGTATCCCATCCCCACGCACAGAGCAATTGGCGAAAACGCTGGTTGCTCTGTGTATGAGGATGCAAGGGGGGTGAGTGTGTGTCCGTGTATGCATCAACGAATGCGACACCCATGTGGGCAGGGCTCCACCTGCCGTCCATGGACCTGCCCCGCTGCCCTTTTAAAAAGGGCCACAGATAAGACTTTTAGATCTACAGACTTTAAAACACACTAAGTATGACTTTTAGTTGTCTTTTAAAGGTGTTGTGCAGGTTTCTTTTCAGGATGAGGACTGAGAGATTAGAAATTGGGTGTTCTGAAACAAGCAAGATGTGGGGTGGGGTCTGTGGAAGATGAGTGGCACAGCTGCGGAGCAACCACTCAGGTGGAGCACGTGGGGAGAGATTCTAACAGGTGACTTCCAGTGTGGCTACTGCAGCAGCTGCCATGCACTCCCCCTGCCACAGACCATGGAGGAGAGGGAAGCGCACTGGGCTGGTCTTTGAAATTGATATGTCACAGCGTGAGTGCTAGGGTTGCCACTTGTGGTGGTTTTTTACCCGGCACTCCCACAGGCCAAAATGGAAGTGTCAGGTAAAAAAATGACTGAAGGTGGCAACCCTGGTGAGTGCTGAGGAACCTGGGCTCCCCAGAGCTTGTGGCCAGTTCCTATGACTTGCAAAGTCCGTGTCCCCCACCCACAGTGCCTGTGAGCGGTGGACTGGTCTGCTGACATTGGTAGCCACTCCAGCCCTGCACGGAGCACTCCGGATTTCTTGGCAGTGCGCCATGAGTGGCCATGAGTGGGTGCTGTGTGGCTCATGGGAGCGCACGTTCCCCTGCTCTACCTTCAGATGGATGGTTTGCATGAGTGCCTTCTGGGTGGCCGTGCATGGTAGTATCTAGTTTTAAAACACCATTGAGTGGTCTTTCTTTCTTTCTTTCTTATCCCATTTTTTTATTTGCATGTGTAAGTCCTCTGGATGTGATAGTTGGCAGAGTTTACACCTGCTGCTATGGTAGGGTCTCATTCCTTGTTTAGTTGGGGGTGTCCTGGATAGTAGGGAGTTTGCTCCTGATAATCAATTTTGAGTGGTTGGAGGTGGGGGAGTTGGTTGACGGCCTTAACCCATTACAATAATGTGCAGCAAGTTAGTAACCATCTGCTTCTGTTACCTAACTCTTCCTAGCTATTTTGTTAACGACCCAATTTTCTCACTGTGATTGCTTTTGCTTTCCACTTTGGTTTTAAAAGCTAATGACTTTAATCTTTTTTTCTACCATCATTTCATTAATGTTGACTATTTTGCAACAATGATAGACTGCATTTACATTATTTTCCAGTTTTTCCCTTTGTATTTTTTGTACATTTACCTTGTCTTACGTTGTTCCGACTCAGTTCTGACTTCTTATCAGCTTGAGGGCCTATTCAACACAAAAGGTTGCAAACCATTACCAACCGAAGTTGGTCCAATAAAGGATATTCGTCTTCATCCATTACTTTTTGGCACCAACATGGAAATCATGCTCCCTTTCTCTAGATACATAATGACATTCCTTATTCCCAGTAAAATGGGGGGGGGGGGGCGAGGGCGGGAAAGTGGCTAATAGGTGCCTCTTCAAGTTGGGAATAGTGTTATTTCAGATACTGAACAATAACGTGTTTAAATAACATTAATTTTCTCTGTTCACTCTACTGACTTGAACCCTTGACTCCCAGATATGAGGTGGGCAAATGGTGATTCAGGAGGTGTGTGCGGCTCTTGGAAACCTGTATTCTGGCTCTTGCCAGAAGTGGATACCTGGTGCATGACCATGTGGCTTTCTCAAGAGCAAGGGACACGGAGGCACCATTTCTACTGCTGCTAGTTCAGAACCTCTTAGGGACAATGGGAGCAGGGACAGTGTTTCCTGAGCCGCTATTGCTGCTGTCTGAAACCACCGGACCATCTTGGAGCTCTAGCTTGGATGTAAGAAGTGGGGTTGAGGGAAGCCACGCTATCCCATCCTTGGGTCTGGGGAAAGCTGATAATGTAAGGTGACTTGTAGTTTTTGGTGATATGAAAATATTGATACGTGGCTCTTGGGCTTGAGAACTTTGCTGACTCCTGTTTTATATTCTGAGATAGATGGCAGTTTAGCACAGCCACAGACTCAACTGTCTGTATAGCTGCCCCGAGCTGTTTTCAGGAGCTGTTTACATTTATAAATGTAATAAAATAAATAAATAAACTAGTCTTGTTTTGTAAACCAAAATTACCCTTCAGCTTCTCGCTTTACTCTCCAAAAAACACTTTTACGTAATTCAAGGAGGGTGCTATGGCCCTTATCAAAAGAAGGATAGGAGATCAAGAACTCCAGATTGAGATTGCTTCCTTATCTGGCCAGTAGGGTGCCCCAGCTTATTTTTCAGTTGACCCCCTTAGTAGGGAAACAAATTATTTGTATATGCGGAGGGACTCGAACAAACGGCAGTATTTTTCTAGATTTAGGTGTAATGTTCATCCATATGCACTTCTGGAAGGCCGTTCCCAGAGGGTTCCCAGGGAAATGCGTCATTGTGTGTTATGTGACCTCCACGAGGTTGATTCGGCAGTTCATGATTTTTTTTTTTATGCCCAGCCCTTGCCGAGCCTAAGTTGAAGTACCTAGAGATCAGTTCTGCCAACATCTCGGGATGGCAGTACGAAGCCTTGTTGCATCAATTTCTTAGCCCATTAGACACGAAGGTGACAAGATCAGTGGCAAATTTTTGTACCGCTTTTATACGAATTAGACACATTTTCCTCTCTAAGTATGGCTAAATTGGTTATAAAATTTTTGGTTTTAGTATGGGTATTGATAATCTGCGCTTTTAGTTGTTTATGTTTTATTATTATAGCTTTGTTTAGTGGCTTGCTGGTTCAAGCTTATATAAGACAGTTATTTTTAATTATATAAGGTAGGGGCTATCGCTGTTATTTAGTGCCCTGGTTTGGTTAGGCAAATTTGGGGTCCTTTCTTGCCTATTGTTGATGATAGTCATGTGTATTTTATTATTACTTTTGTTTTGCTATTGGCTGTTTTATTGTAAACTGCTGAATTGATCATTTGTGTGTATCTTTTAATTGTTATGGCTTATGGCCAACAATAAAAACTTATTGAATTGGGATAATTCAAGGACAAGATACTTAACTTATTGCTTGCTCTTTGGTAAATAATGAAATTGGTAACAGATGGATTAATTGGCCAAAAATGGTAGTTCTCTACAGGGGAAGAGGGAGATGAGTTTTAAACTATTCCTTCAGTATTGTGCTTTAAGGACACTTTACGCTTTATAAAGACTCTTGTTTTTAAATTAAAATGCTATTGAATGGCAGGAAATAGTCTCTGTCATTTTCCACTTGGTCTGGCTAAATGAGCCCATCTTTATGTTGTCACTAAATTTGTAAAAACTTATTCTAGAAACATTTATCTTTGTTAAAAGTTCACCTGGACCATACCAAAGAATTTAGTTGATGATTGTGACCATTTGAGGACTTTTCAAAGGGCTAGGGTTACAGATATTCATGTGACTTTCCCATGTGGCTTTCACATTTGCTAGCTGTTACTGTGGTTTGTTAGCTTTGTATCATACATAAAAATAACTAATGCTTGCTTCCTCTATGGTAAAGTTTAAAGTATCTAAAGCGAAACAAAATTATAAGGTACTGGTAAAAAGATTTTTGTCTTTACGCTTATGCAGAGATTGAATAATTTTAAGGGTAATTTTTCTACATGCAGTCAAGTGGAGTGTGTGATCATTTGATGGTAATGAAATGCTTAAGATGTTTAATGGTGACATAAATGATTATACTGTTTTAGATATCTTGCCCTTGAGATATTTGAGCTCCCTTTCTGCACTGCCCACTGCAGTAAGCCATTAAAATAATATTTTAAACCTACAACATGATTTAAATTTGAAAGCAAAGACCAAGCATGTTGAGGATTATCTTGTCATGTTGGAAAACCATCCTTAACCGTTAGTCTGTCTAGAGCAGGGGTGGGGAATCTCCGGCCCGCGGGAATTTTTTCTGTGGCTCGCCAACTTCCAAGCCCTTCCCCATCGTGTGCGGTCCATCGCCTGACTCGCTGTGGCTCTGCAGGCTGCGCATAATAATCACAAACTGTGATTACTACCACAACGGCAGAGACGAGGCCACCTGTCCTCGAAGCGGCGAGGCAGCATCCTTACCCCATCCCCAGTGGCTCCTCCTGGCCCCCCATACTGCAGGCCTCCCTGCCAGTCCCCCAGGCAAGCCGTGCCGGTGGAGGAGGCTTCCGCGCAACTCCGATCTGGGGCAGTAATCATCGGGAGCTGCCATGCTCCCTCTACGGGGTCCCCCACCCCCAAATCCGAGCTGCGGGACTAAACCACAGGAGCTGGCGCTGCCGGCTGCTGCTGGAACTCTGACTGGGGGGGGCGGGCAGGGGAGGCGGGCAGTGGCAACTAAGTGGAGATGCTTAAGGGATGTGCCTAGGAAGAGGAGGGTTCAGATTATGAATCTGTGCCATGGATATGTCCCTTGTCCATGTGTGCATTCTCTTGGGATCTCTTGGGATAAGGTGGGAGTAAAATTTAAATAAATAAATACACTCTGCTCCCTTACCAGCTCAATTTTCAGTGCTTGAGGGGAGGAATTGGATCCCTGGGCATGATTCTGTAACTGAGAAGGGACCACATAGAAACTAATTGTGGGCCTCATTTGGCCCCTGGGCATGAGGTTCCCCACCCCAAGGTGGATGCAGCTCATTTACTTACTGAAGTTGCACCTGTAGCTTCATATGTAAAGTAGTTAACCCTATGCTTGCTTGTTTCATTATTTCTATTTCAGAGACAAAAATGCATATAGCCTTAGATTAGAAAAAACAAACAACAACAACAACAACATTTAAACCAAGAAAAAGCAGCAACAGAAATAGAAATGCAGGGTTTTATTTATTTATATATTTATTTATTTTAAAAAATCTTATCGTTTTTATTTAAGCAAGTAAAATTGTTAGGCACCCGAGTTTGATCATGTTGACCCACATCACCAAGTTTAAGGTGAAGCCTTCCCTTTAAAATCATCTGGAGAGTGTCACTATAAATATGACATCTACTTTAACTCAGTCTCTTCATAATCTGAGAACTTCCCCTTATTCGAAACACAGATTTTTAGACTAGAAGGTCATCTAGTCCACCTCCTGTCCTTAAGCAAAACCAATTCTATTTAAGTTGTATCTAACATTTTTACAACGTGGTTGTAAAAATTCTGGCCTGCACACTGGCCAAGTATACCAGACTACTTACTAGCAAGGGGGGTAGAGAGGGGCTGGGACCTGCCTCTCTCACCTCCCCATTGCAGTGCATATTAGGATCTCTTGCTCTTTCCTTTGATCAGCTGTTAATATAAATAATGTTGTTGGTTCCTTTTGAAACATTTGTAATGGGATTTTTGCAAAATGGTATGAAATATTTTATGTAGGCCACACTCCTGAAGTGATATATGAACTTTTAAGTAACTTCAGAATTATGGCCAAAAAGTGGAAAGAACGAAAGCGTGGAATCTTCTTCAAATAGTAACAAAACCATCTGCTCTACTTGTGATGGAATATTCATGGTAAGGGAGGAAGCAGTGTTGGTGTCGCTGGTTGGGCAGATTGTCATACACCCATTTAGCATTTGAATAACCTTCAAACAACTTCACTCTATCTTAACCATACCTAAATTTGGTTGGCATTAGTAGTTTTCATCTAGATCTTTATCTTGTACTAGTTTACCCTCCTCTTCAGATGTTTTATTAAGTTTCTTTCTAAGTCTGAGAAACCTCATTATATAATTTTTCTTCTTCTTTTAAAGATAAAGCACCTCTGTCAAAGAGTCTTTTACTAGTTCCAAGTGCCCTGTCGCTTCTATTGAATCTGCTGTTTCAACATTATCAAAGGTTCTTCACATATAATTTAAAAGCTGTAAAAGAGGATTTTCAGGTGAGTGTTAATTCATTTGTAATTTTGTGTTTTTAGGAGAAGGAAGGGGGTAGCTTAATATTAAACTCTGTCCTCTTATGCTCCCAAGTCAGTTATTCCTAGTAGTTTCTGTTCTCTCCCCTATAGCGTACCGGGCCAGTTTCAAGGTGTTAGTTTTGATCTATAAAGCCCTACATGGTCTCGACCCCTCATACCTCGGGGACCGCCTGCCCTCTGCGTCTCAGAGCGATCCCTGCGGTCTACCGGGGGCACCTTCCTGGAGGTCCCCTGTGTTAGCGGGGGGCCACAATGGAACGAGTGTTGTCGGTGGCCGGGCTGCGACTCTGGAATTCCCTTCCGGAGGAAGCTCGCCTGGCCCCAGGTCTGCTGGTGTTCCGCCGAGCCTGCAAGAACTGGCTGTTCGCCCAGGCCTTCGGAGGGGAGAGTGGGAGGGAGGGGAAGATGTTTTAAAAAAATGTTTAAAATTAAAAATTTATTATTATTGTTGTTTATTGTTTATTATTATTATTTTAGTGTTGTAAGCCGCCCTGGGATGCCATAGGCATGAGGGGGCGGCTAATAAATATAACAAATATTGGGGCTATTTACAGGAATTAGTAAAATAGTTGGGCCTTTTGCTGGTTACCACCCCCTCGAGGGAGGGGGGCCTTAAGGTGGGGGGAGGGGGGGATTCTTTAGCATGGTTTGATGGTGAGTGCCAACTTGCTAGGGCGAATCTCCGGAAAATTTATAGAATATACAGGAAGGGTGCCTCGGATTTGGTAAGGCTTGAGCTGGTGGAAAAAAGGGGTGCCTATAGGAACCTGCTTAAAGGAAAGCGGATGGCATATTATAGGCAGCGGTGGGTACAAATCAAGGTAGCCGCTAGGGATTTAAGTTCCCAGAGATTCTGGCAATTGATAAGAGGATGTGGGAAAGGGTATAGTTATGGTGGTATGAAAGTTTCTTTGGAAACTTGGGAGAGACACTTCACTCTACTCTTTTCCCCTCCCATGGTGATTGAGCCTGTGTAAATGTACTCCCGGGTGCGGAGGAATGGCCGCCTGTCACTCAGGAAGACATCAAGGAACTGATTGCCACGCTAAATACTGGGAAGGCCCCGGGGTGGGGTGGGGGGTGGGGACTTTTTACCAGCAGAATTGTTTAAGGAAAATGTAGATTGGTGGGCGCCAGTGTTAGCAGTATTATTCACTGCAATTAATACCCAGGGGAAGGTACCATCGGATTGGACCTCGGCAATAGTGGTCCCATTTCTGAAGAAAGGGTTGGTAGACAACCCAAACAACTTTAGGCCTATTAGTCTCCTTAGCATTCTGGTCAAGCTTTATGCCAAGTTTTTGCTGGGAAAGTTAAAGAAGTGGATAAGGGATAGAGACATTTTGACACCCGAGCAAATTGGTTTTTGTGAAGGCTGTTCAACTACTGACCATTGTTTTTTACTCACTCACCTGATCCAGAGCTATGCTCCCCCAGGAAAAGAATTATTTGCCACATTTGTAGATCTGCGTGCGGCCTTTGATTTAGTCCCTAGGAAACGTCTATGGGGAAAATTACAAGTCCTGGAAGTGGATAGGCGATTGTTACATTTGATCAGAGAATTGTATACGGTTACGTCCATTAGGGTTAGGCTTAACCATCAGGGGGCCCTATAAAATAAAATCCAGACGCAGAGAGGGGTTAAGCAGGGGTGTGTGTTGGCGCCTACCCTGTTTAACCTCTATTTACATGATTTGACTCAGGTGTTTTCAGTTGAAAGATGCCATCCCCCTAGGGTGTGGAATACCCATATTGCCTCTCTCCTCTATGCGGACGACACCGTCCTTTTGTCCCGCACCCAGGTGGGTTTACGGCGTGCATTGGAGGCATTTGGGAAATATTGCCAGAAGAATTTGGTGGAGATAAACTATGGTAAAACCAAAGTAATGGTGTTTTCCACCAAATTAAAAAAATTAAGATGGTTTATTGATACAAAAGAGCTTGAGCAGGTAAAGGTATACAAATATCTGAGCCTTCTTTATCATTTTACTGGTACTTGGTCTGTTCAGACTCTTAGTGCTTGTTCTCGGGCAAGGCAATTGGCAAAGTCCCTGCTGGCCTTTTTCTGTTCGCATGGCGGGAATCTGGTTAACCCAGCTCTGAAAGTTTTCCTGTTAAAATGTATTCCTCAGCTGCATATAACCATATATGGCCATATATGGCGCAGGCCATATAGGGCTTTAAAGGTAATAACCAACACCTTGAATTGGCCCCGGGAGACTATAGACAGCTAGTGCTGAGAACAGAGCACCAGTGTTATGTGTTCTCGGTGGCCCGTTCCCGTTAGAAGGCGGGCAGCTGGAATCTGCACCAGCTGTAATCTCCGGATCATCACCAAGGGTAGCCCCATGTAGAGTGTGTTGAAGCAGTCCAATCTCGAAGTGATGAATGCATGGATGATGGTGGCCAGATCAGATCCTGAGATATAAGGCCGAAGGCGACGGACCAGATGTAACTTACAAAAAGCACTCCTCGTCACAGCCGCCACCTGGGCATCCAGGTGGAGCTGCATGTTGAGGAGTACTCCCAGACTCCAAACCAGAGGGACCAGGGAGGGACGCACCCCATCAATGATGGGGGCCTCCACTCCCTCTCCCCTTCCCATCAACATTCAGGGTGTTGGTCTTGGCCTATAAAGCCCTAAACAGCCTGGGCCCTACCTATCTGCAGGATCGCCTCACTCCCCGGGTCCTGGGTCAGCCCCTGTGGTCATCCAGGGGTGCCCTGCTCGAGGTCCCCTGAGTTTTTTGGGGGGTCATGCAGGAGAGGGTATTTTTGGTGTCTGCAACGTGGCTGTGGAACTCCCTTCCGGTAGGGGCCCTCTTGGTCCTAGATCTTCCCTCCTTTCGGAGAAGTTGTAAAACCTGGCTATTCCGCCAGGTATTTAGCGGGGGAGATGGTTGGTGGTGGTGGTGGTGGGAGAATTGGGTATGGGGGGTGGAATGAGTTATTTTCCCGTGTTGGGTGCCCAGGTATGGACTGTCCTCCTGCCTGGCCCCCACAATGAAATAGTGCCCCCTGCTGGCACTGTTTCATTGCAGGGTTCCTTTAACAGGAATGGACGGCGCTTCTAGCCACCCATTCCGCATAAAGGGAGAAATGCCCCCCTTTTGGGGTGGTGGTTTGAGATTCACTGGTTTGTGCGTGCGCGTGCACAAACCAGTAACAGTGTGCTGAGCCAGCTCAAAGAACCTTGTTGAAGTAGCAACCTTCTGAAGGTTGCTACTTCGAGCTCGCTCCGCACATGAGCCCAGGCTCGGCCGGTGCTATTTTTTTTAAAAAAAATTTTTTTTCCCTTCTCCCCGGTCGGCGGGGACTCGGTGTTGTGCGGGGGCATTGCCCCTGATGCCCTAGGGGGCGGGCCGCCCCTGCGGCCAGGCCTGGGTCAGATGAAAATGAGAGGTAAAGCTGGGTGTCATCTACATATTGATGACACCCAAACTCAAACCCTCTCACGATCTTGCCCAAGGGCTGCATGTATATGTTGAACAGGATAGGGGACAGAATGGATCCCTGCAGAACTCCACATATGAGGTCCGGGGGGGATGATGTATACTTTCCCAGCACCACCCGCTGATTTCTACCAGCCAAGAAGGAGCGGAACCCATTCAAGAACAGTTTCACCCACCCCAGCATTGGTCCCTTCAGGCGGGTCACCAACATCTCATGGTCAACCGTGTCAAAAACCACTGACAGATATAATAAAATCAGAAGAGTGGTCCGGCCTCGGTCCAGCTCCCAGCGCAGATTGTTGACCAAGGCCACGAGTGCAGTCTCTGTGCCATGACCCGGTCGAAAGCCTGACTGCAAGGGATCAAGGAAACTGATGCGGTCCAAATGCCTCTGGAGCTCATGGGCCACCACCCGTTCAATAACCTTCCCTATAAAGGGAATGTTAGTGACTGGCAGATAACTGGTGAGGGAGTCAATGTTAAGAGATGGCTTCTTGAGGAAAGGTCGCACCACAGCCTTCTTCAGGCACCCTGCGACCTTGCCCTCCACTAGGGAAGCATTGACCACCCCAGCCAGCGACGGCCCCAGTGTCTTCTGGTTGGCTTTCACCAGCCAGGACAGGCACGGGTCCAGTTCACAAATTGTGGCTCTCACAGCCCCCAGCATCTCCACCACATTAGTGTGCAACACCTGCTGAAACTGATCCCACAAAATCGGACCAGAGGGGGCATTCATAGCTTCAAGTACACCCACTGCATCAAGTGTAGCGTCGAAGTTGTGATGCATACGAGTGATTTTATCCGAAAAATGGTCAATAAACGTGTCCCAGCGAGCACTGGAAGAATCTAGTTCCAGGCGGAGAGAGGCCAGACTGACCAGTCCCTTCACCACCTGGAAAAGCTCAGCTGGATGAGACTTTGTGGATGCTCTGATGGTAGCAAAGAATCTCTTCTCTGCTGCCCTGTATAGCCACGGCATAAGCTTTTATTGCAGCTTTATGATACAATTGGTCGGCTTCAGTGTGAGTACGGTGCCACCATCACGCTAACCGGCTTCTGAACGGCTTCAGCTGATGCATGTCTTCCATGAACCACGGGGTCCTGTACCGCCTATGCTTGGGGAGTGGTTGCCTGGGAGCCATTTGGTCAATGACCTTAGCTAATAAGGTGTTTCAGACAGCAATAAGGTGATTGAGTGATCGGCCGTCGATGTTGGAAGGTATCTCCCCCAGAGCATTCCAGAACTGCTCTGGTTCCATAAGTCTCGTGGGTAAACCAAACGAACCAGTTCCACACCCTGCTGGGGCAGACATATGCTGGGAGACTGGCCCATAGGAGTTAATGGTCTGTCCATGATGATTTCTAGCACAATAACTTGTTGAACTCCTGCATCATCTTCGAGAGAAATCTAGTTTTGATTTAAAGACCTTAAGTGATGGCAAATGTACCAATTCCCATAATAAACTCTTCATTTTTAAAATTATATTCTGCATTATAAATAATATTGTTAGTTTCCCGTTGAAACATTTGTAATGGGAATTTTCCAAAACGGTATGAAATATTTTATGTAGATGACAATCCTGAAATGATGTACGAACTTTTAAGTAACCTCAGGATTGTGGTCAACAAGCCTTGGCAGTAACCTCAGGATTGTGGTCAACAAGCCTTGGCAGTAACCTCAGGATTGTGGTCAACAAGCCTTGGCAGTAGTTCGTTCTCTCTCTCTCTCTCATCTAAATTTCAACTGTAAGCCCTTTGGGGTAGGGACCTGTCATTTATTTATTTATTTATTTTTCAATTTAATATCCTACCCCTCCTGCCATCAGGCAGCCAGGGGCGGCTTACAATATAAAAACACAAATAAAATCCAATATAAAACATTTTAAAAAGCTGCCAAAAGGAAGGCAACATTTAACACCTCTACCCTTTCACTCTTCTCCCCCACCAAGCATTTGGCGGAACAGCCAGGTCTTACAATTTTTACGGAAAGACGGGAGTTCTGGGGACAGCCACACCCCCACCGGAAGGGAGTTCCACAGCCGCGGTGCGGCCACCAAGAATTCCCTCTCCTGCATGGCCCCCTGGAAGACTCGGGGGACCTCGAGCAGGGCACCCCCGGACGATCACAGGGGTCGATCCAGCACCCGGGGGGTAAGGCAGTCCTGCAGGTAGGCAGGGCCTAGACCGTTTAGAACTTTATAGGTCAAACCAACACCTTGACGTGGGCCCGGAACGCTATCAGCAGCCAGTGCAAAGCACGGAGCACCGATATTATGTGCTCCTGGTGGCCCAATCCCACCAAGAGACGGGCCGCCGCATTCTGCACTAGCTGCACCGAGACTGCAGGGCCTGGGTCTGTTGTATCAATCAATCAATAGTTTATTGTGAAGCCAACAGGCTATTACAACGTTTACAGAAACACAAAAATCAATATACGGGCAAACAATATCAAACCTCTAAACGGAATACATCAATTAGCAATAGATCCTAGACGGGCTGCTCTAATCCATAAGTAAGTCTGACAAAACTTAGCAACTGATCTAGAGATCTCCATATCAGTATAGTTAAGGAGACCCTTAAGCAGAGCATCGAGATCCCGCTGCCCAACACAGTGCTGTCCCAGTAACTCCCATCTAGGGCCACTAAGAGCTATACAGCGGAAAAAAAATGTGGGCACAGGAATCAAGCTCTTGCATTTCACAGAGCTGGCAAAATCTCTCCTGTCTTGGTACTCCAGTATATCGCCTGTCCAACAGAGCTGAGGGAAAGGAGTTACACCTGAAACAGGTGAACGCCCTTCTGCGGCCAGCATCCAGCCAGGAAAATAAATAGCTGGAGCTCAGGCAAGGAGGATCCGCCAGGGGATATTCAGGGGCTACCTCCTGGACAGCCAGGAGGGCTCTCTCCTGTTGTAACTCCTGATCCCTCAGATGTCCTTGGATAAGAGACAAGGAGCCAGCAAGCCCTACCTGCCCCAAGGATTCGGCAGAGAAACCCAGGTGATTGAGCTCCACCTCTGTCTGTCCTGCCCAAGGCTTATGCAACCCCTCAGCCACTGACATGGCCAAGAGGGAATTATCCTGAGGCGGATAGAGATGTACCCTTGCCCAGTAATTCAGAAGTGATAGCATGGCCCTCGATCTCAAGGTAGATCTAAATGTTTCAAACTGAAAAATCACCTGTGGGGTCCCCCTAGGGAGCCCCAAGATCGAACGAAGAATTTGGTTCTGAATAGTTTCCAGATTAGATAAGAAGGCTATGCCCCAAGCAGGGAAGGCATAAAAACACTGGGGGATAACCTTGGCCCTAAAAAGCCAAAAAGCCGGCAACACCAGTCTTCCCCCCCTGTTTAAAGAAATAACTAAGAATGGCAGCCGAAGATCTTTTGGCTTGCAGTCTGACCGCCTTCATATGGGGTGCCCAGCTCAGAGAAGAGGCAAAGAGGACTCCCAGGTATTTAAATACTTTAACCTGTTCTAAAGTATTGGGGCCAATCCTCCATAAGTGGCTCTTTTTGGCACCCCGGTGCCCCATTACCATGACCTTGGTTTTGCTGAAATTAATTCGGAGAGCTTCCCTCTCACAATAGTCTCCGAAACATTGCAGCACTCTCCTGAGTCCTACCAAGGTCTGGGAGAGCAGAACTGTATCATTGGCATACAGGAGGGCCGGAACCTTCCTGGCACCGATCCGAGGGGCATGTGCGTCTGTAGCCCTCATAAAAGGAATCAGATCGTTTAAAAATAAATTAAACAAGACTGGGGCCAAAAGGCATCCCTGCCTAACCCCCTGATGAACCGGAACTGGCCTAGTTAGCAAATAAGCCGGAGCAGAACGGATTCTGATCTGGTTATTCCCATGGACCTTTATTAGAAGATATATTAATCGTGGGTCCATCGAGGTAGCCCTCAGTTTAAGCCAAAGCCTCTCTCTGTTAACTGTGTCGAAGGCCATACTCAGATCAATGAAACCCAGAAAGAGTCTGCCCTGTCGGATTAGATATTTCCTGGCCAGTAAAGAGAGGACTATTATCTGGTCCAAAGTAGATTTTCCAGACTGGAAACCCACTTGCTCCGGGTTCTAAGAAGTTGGTCTCCTCCACCCAGGCCAGGACTTTCTCCAACAGGAACTTGGTATAAAGTTTCCCCACCACACTAAGGAGGCAGATGGGGCGGTAGTTCCCGGGCAGAGAAGGGTCACCCTTCTTAAAGATTGGGACCACGATTCCATTAAGCCAGACCCCCGGTCTCATTGATTGAGGAGAAGAGGGGGGCCAAAAAATTGGCCCACCATTCCAGTTCACACTTCAACAACTCTGGGGGGATGAAATCTTCTCCGGAGAGCCTTCCCTAATTGGAGCTTAGAGATAAATGTGATCACCTCCTCCTTAGAAACAGGGGGCCAGGCTGGCATGCTATCCCTTGGCTGTGAGTAGATCAGACCCTCCAGATGGCCGGAATAAATATTGGTATAGAAATCCACCCAAACTGCTGGGGGAATAAAACACTCATGCCCACCAACCCTGATTGGGCGAATAAGGTCCCAAAAAGTTCTATAATCATTCTGAAGAGCAGCCCTCTGTAACCTGGCCCAGCTCATCTTCTGGGCTGCTAATCTTTTGGAGAATACTAGGGAGCAATAATCTCTTCTCAGAGATTGTAAGGCTTTTCTAACAGGCAAGGAAGCATCCCTCCTTAATCTGTTTGCAAGCCGTCGCAGTCTAGATCTCATGAGGCAACATTCATTATCGAACCAAGAGGGGTATTTCATCTTACCATGAGTCGTCCTCCGTACTGCTAACAGAGGGAGTAACAGAGCCATCAGGCCCTCAAAGGCCTCCAGATGGTCCCCTTCCCCAGCCATAATCTTATCTATGAGTAACCCCACTTCCTTCCTCCGAATGAAATCCCCAAAAGCTAATCTGAGTTCCTCGGACCACTTGACACGGACGAGGCCCGGGTCCGCGTCCACTGACCCTAACTTCTGCTCTTGTTTCCTCGCTAGGTCTAAAAGGGTCAGTTCAATTGGGAGATGATTAGTTTCATATTTCGGGATTACACGAAAATCCAAAATGCTGGGGAGATAAGGGTCTGGCACCAGAAAATAATCTATGATGCTGGAACCCTGGAGTGAGTGATAGGTGAAATCCCCCTCTGGGTCCCCCCTCAAGCAGCCATTCAAAACCAACAGCCCCCACTCCTCCATGAATGTTTCCAATCGGCCGGCCCCCTGGCTAGTTATAATATCCTTGGAGAGGCGAGCATGCAATGGGTACTCAAAATCATCCAATCTTGGAAAAACCAGCCCAGGGGTAGGGGCTCCCAGCCTGGTATTAAAATCGCCCCCCAGAAGTATCATGGCCCCTGGATGAGAACAACAGGCCTCAGCCAATATCTTACTGACTCTGTCCCAGAAATCTGGCACGAAAAAAAAGGAGGAAAGGGGGTGGTGGTAAATAGATATTCCCCAACAACATCTCCAGCCCGGGTCTGTTGTAAAAGAGAGGTACAGCTGGGTGTCATCCACATATTGATGATGCCGCATGCCGAACCTCATAATCACCTCACCTAGTGGCTGCATATATACGTTGAACAGGAGAGGGGACAAGATAGAACCCTGCAGGACACCACACGAGAGGTCTCAGTATGATGAAAAAATTCTCCGAGTACCACTCGCTGAGTTCTTCCTGCTAGGAATGAGCGGAACCATTCAAGAACAGTCCCACCCACTCTTCGCAGCGTTGCAGGCCCGTCACCCACATTTCATGGTCAACGGTATCAAATGCAGCCAAAAAAACTAACAACACCAACAGGGTCGACTGAACCTGCTCTAACTCTCAGCGCAGGTCATCCACCAAGGCCACGAGCGCAGTCTTGGTGCCATATCCTGGACAAAATCCCGACTCTGAGGGATCAAGAAAACTGATGCGATCCAGATGCCCCTGCAGCTGCTGGGCCACTACCCATTCAATAACCTTCCCTAAAAAGGGAAGGTTAGAGACAGACTGATAGCTGGCAAGGGAGTCAACGTCAAGTGATGGTTTTTTGAGCAGAGGCTGCACCACCGCCTCCTTGAGGCTGACTGGCACTCTGCCCTCCCGAAGGGAGGCATTGACCACCCCCGCCAGCAACGGCCCCATTCACTAGCCAGGACAGGCATGGGTCTAACTCACAAGAAGTGGCCCTAACTGCCCCAAGGACCGTGATCACATCGGCGGGCACCACTGACTGGAATTGATCCCACAAAACAGGACAAGATGGGGTTTCCATAACCTCCGGCTCTCCTGCAATAAGTGCAGCATCGAAGTCGCGGTGAATACGAGTGATTTTATCCACAAAATAGTCCACAAACATGTCACAGCGAGCCGTAGATGACTCCACTCCTAGGTGGAGGGAGGCTGGACTGACCAACCCCCACACCACCCGGAAAAGCTCTGCTGGACAGGACTTAGTGGAAGCTATGAGGGCAGCAAGAAACTCCTTTTTTTTTTTCTCTTTGTAATGTAATTGTCATGTAACTATAGTACAGTCATGTAACTACGGGCTGTACAGTGGTAGGTACATTGCTGATGCTATATAAATAATAATAATAATAAATTAATTACTTGTATGCACTAAGGAGGGAGGGAGGGAGGGTGGGTAGGGTGGGTAGGGTGAGGGGTCTAGCTCCCCCACCGACTGTGGTTTTATTTATAACTTAGCCCTGTTTTAATATTTTGTTGTATTTATGAGAGTTTTTATGATTTTATTGTATTTTAATGTTTTTGGAAGCCGCCCCGGGCTGCATAGCAGGAGGGGCGGGGTATAAATCCATCAAATAATTAAATAAATAAATAAATAATCAATATTTGTTAGTCTTTAAAGTGCCACTGGAGACTCGGTTCTAGTTCTAACTATAGACTAACATGGCTACGTTTCTAGTAATAATAATAATAGTTTATATGTTCTTTCTATTTTCAAATATGAGATTTTTAACTTCCAACCACTGAAGTCTGTAGCTACTTTGTTTACTGAATTAGAAGCTTCTAGTACCCATACAAAATTTAAATATTCTTTGTTTTAATAATCTGAATGTAAAATTCTTTTTTGTACTGTTTTGTATTTCAGTGATGAAGAGCCAACAAGTGACTTCACAAATGTTTCAATTATTAAATCCTTCATTAGTTTTTATATGAATAACTTTGTCAGAAATTTATTTTTAATTTAAAAAAATCCTTTTGTTTGTTTTTTCTAAAGTTAAAAATATCTGGATCTTTTTTCCATCTCTGTTTAGTGTTGCAAAGATATTTAGGAGACTCTGAACTGAACTGTGATGCCATGTGAGCTGTAGCTCACATTGGGACCTCTTTCTCCACATCCTCAGATCCACACACGGACATAAAAAGAAACTGATAATAGAGTCCATATATGGTTGTTGGTTCCATATTTACAGCCATAAGGAGGAGGAACTATTTGTGTCTCAACAGCTCTGATTATGGCTTTACGTAACATCCTCCTTGAAGTCTTTCAAAGATTCTGATAAAATCCTACCATAAGAGAGAGAAAAATGAGCACCTAGTAGTTTTGATATTTTAAATACAGGATGCAACCAGATTTAAAAAAAAATAGAAATGCTTGAGGTAATTTTCTACCCTTTCATAAAGGGAAACCTATATTTTGTTTTAGTTCCCTTTGCAGCTCACCTTTAATGCAGACCGAAGACCACATGATTTTATGGAAAGTAGTTACTGGTAGCAGTATCCTGAAGGGAAGGGATTTGTTCATTATTATTTGTGTAGTATAGAATGGTGTGACATGTTAGTTATTGGAATCCTAAATCTTACAGGTTGTAAATAGATTGTATTTGGAATACAGTAGTAAAATAGCCAAAGTTGTTTATTTGATTAGAAGTACAATCTTCATTCATTCAGTGTATTAAGGGGCTTGTACACACATAAGTTGCCTGCTAAAGTGTGGCATTTGCACATGCATTGTAACCTCTGAGAGCCAACACACCTTTTCCACTTGGTCAGCCCTTAAGGGTGGTTTGACCACTTGTAAGTATGCTTCCAGGTGGGGTGTGTTCCAGTCTCCCGCATTGCAGGCAGTAGCCTGCTGACTGATCATGCTGCACAGAATGTGTCTTGCTGAAAGAGAGGATTTGGCACCCATTTATGTCTGGTGTAGTGTTTTGGTACACAACTTACACATACATTAAGCCCCTTGTGAGCCACCCCGAGCTGCCTGAGGCAGGAGGGGCAAGGGGTATCAAGAACATTAAATAATAAAATAATAATTGTGCATCTAGACAAATGAAGATTGTGTCCGCTTTTTATTAAACAAACCAACTTACTAAAATCTACCAATGATTTTTGAAAAAAGAATGCAGAAACATGTGGTCTATGTATTTAGTATGATACGGTGTGCTATGCTGTACCCTAAGAAGTACAGGTCTGAAGAATTTCCACGGGGAAGAAGTTGAACTATAAATACCTTGTTGCTTTTGTCTTTTAGGTTTGGAGACTTGTTTGTGGAAGAACAGTATGTCTTGATCTGAAAGACACATTTTGCAGTAGCTTGCTCATTTATAACTTTAGAATATTTGAAAGGAGATATGGCAGCAGAAAGTTTTCAGTAAGTTCCATATCAATATTTATATTGCAGTTCTTTTAAATGATTCCAAAATCTTTTAAAATCCTCTGGTCTCACATTGGGTGTTTTTAAACAAGCAAGGCTTTGGAGGGGGGTGTCCGTGGTCTGTGCGTAGGGCAGCAGAGGGGCCCCCATGCACATGAAGTGCATGGAGAGGGCTTCAAACGAGCATCTCCCAGCATGGCTGCCCCATCCATGGAGGCGGCCACCCTGGGCCTCATGGGGTTCTCTGGATTTTACAGGAGTGCTCCGTGCGTGGCCACGGGTGGTTGCTGCATGGGTCACAGGAGTGCACCTCCCCATTCACCAACTTAGACGAATGATTGGATGCGTGGATGGTGGGGAGCCATGCATGGATATGTTTAATTTAAAAACACACCAATGCTATGTTAGCTGTTTATATTGCTTTGGCTTTAGTGCAAAAGACACTTTGTTTCATTTTCTTTGTGAGTACCACTTAACATTGTGTTAAAATAGCAAGTTCATATTGTTGTAAGCCGCCCCGGGCTGCATGGCAGGAGGGGCGGAATATAAATCTATTAAAATAAATAAATAAAATATTTAATATCAACTTTTTTCTCCTATGTATCAAATTTGAATCACTAAAGACTATTGTTTAGCTTTTTATTTCATAACTGATAGTTCTGTAGTTGGAGCATATTAGTCAGCTACAGTGAGTTTTATGGGCCTGTATCATTGAGTGTTAGTAAACCAATAATTAAGAATTATAGAATTTTTAAGATAAAAAGTGTCGTTTAACAGACCTGTTTCATGGAATTATACAATTTTACCTTAGAAAATAATATTTTTTATGTTTTCCATCTAGAAATTTATTTCATAAATAGTTGTGAAAGTTTAGTTCTCAATTAATAAACTTACACATGTTTATTACCTATCGCTTTTCTCCTTTTCAGTCCTTTTTGCTGGGCTCCTGGATGTTGTCATCTTTGTTTGACCTTCTCCTTGTAGAAGCTGTGCAGTATTCATTTGGCATCACCATTAATAGCTTGCCTTCTGGATTGTAAGTAGCTCTTAATGAACATACTTAGTTCTCAGCATCTTAGATATGGTTTAGATTTGAGTAGAAAAAATGGCTAATGTAATCTTTCAGATGCAGATAAATGTTTTGGGTAGGAATGCTAGCATTTTGTAACACTATGTATGTAGTATCACCAGTAGTACAATTGAATTACATTTTTGTACTATTGTAGCTAAGTGTTTCTTCTGCTTTATTGTCACTTTCAATTCTTACATGAAAGCTCTTTCATTTTCTTTTTTCTCTGGTGTAACTGAAAGGAATTGCTTTACAGAGCTAGCATCTTTTTGCTTTGTTTAAATATTCCTATTGATTTTATGCCAGCTGCTCCCAAACATTTTGCCTGCATGACTCCATTTTGAGACTTCATTCTATAACTCCAGACAGCAATGAAGACATGCCAAGTATAACAAATATCAATAGGGGTTGCTGCTCAGTCTCTGCAGATTGGGCGATGTGACTTAGGGTTGTGACCCATAGTTTGTAAACCTCTGGTTTATGCTTTAATGTGTTCCAACTTCACATAAACTTAAGTTGTCACATGTTTTATACACCTTGATGTTAATGAAAGCTTTTAAGGTTGTTTTCCAGTATCAAATATGATTAAAGGGTTCATGTTTCTGAGTGTGGCTGTTGAGAAAACATTAGATGGTCTCCTTAATGTGTGGAGGTTTAGCAAATTTAAAGTTAGAAAAATTACAAATGTTGTTAGGCATTCTGAGACTAATTATTTTAAGTTGCTGGTAATGTGCCAGTATTCAGAAAGCTTTGAAGCTAATACATTGGCAATACTAAGGATGTTGGATGCCATGGTAGTCCAGTTGTATCTCTGTTTAAACTAAATTCTCTTTTTTGGAACAGAAAGAATATACTGCACATTTTCAAGTATACCAATTGCCATTACTGTTTGTTAGGCCAGAAATGAACAATTTAAAAGGATTATTTTCTACTGCTCAATGAACATTTGATGTATTTGATAGTTGGTAGAAGTAATAATTCCACTGTGCTCAGCACTGGTCAGACTGCACCTGGAATAGTGTGTCCATTTTGGTCACCTCATTTTAAGAAAGATATTGACAAATTGGAGTGGCTTAAGAGGAAGGTGACAAAGATGATAAAGGGTTTTAAAAACAGGTCTTATGAGGAAAGATTGAAGGAACTGGGAATGTTTAGCCTAGCGAAGAGAAAAATAATGGGAGACACATTAGTCTTCAAATATCTAAAGAGCTGCCACCAAGAAAATGGCATGGAACCTTTCTACATTGCTACAGTGGACAGAATTGGAAACAGTGGATTTAAATTACAGGAAGGTAAGATAGCAGGAAAAACCTCTTAACAGCAAGAGCTGTTCAGAAATGGAACGAGCTACCGAGGGAACCTGTTAGCTCTCCGTTGGTGGAAGTTCTTTAAAAAGTGGTTGGACAGACATCTGTTGGGGATGTTGTGGCTGTAGTCATCCTGCATCTGAACTGGGGGTTGGACTAGATGTCCCTCAAGGTACCTTCCAACTCTAAGATTTTATGATTCTATATAATTACAGGGCTTCATTAGTTTTAGGGGATCAAGTACTGCTATATATAAAAAATATGTAAACAAACTGGAAGTGTCTGTTAAAGAAACTCTCATCAGTAAGTCAAAGCATGTCACTGTTGTCCTAAAAAATGCTGAATTTCTCACAAATACAACTGTTAATTTGGTTTCATATGCAATTACACTTACAAGTATGAAATAATTTTAATGAAAATTTACATGCAGGCGTATGTAGCCAGTGATATATTGCAGAGCTGTTTGTACTATATACACGGCATGATACAACACTGGCACTTCTTTAAACACTCAGAAGTGAATACATTTGTATGTTAAGGATGGAAAACATGATAGGGGGAAGTATTAGAGTGTTTTCAGCACACAAATAAATAACAAGGAGTAAGCATCTAAAACAAATAGATGCAATATTAATATTTTCACTAATTCTTTGGGTAAGGTCACATGAGACATTAACCCACATTGGGCAACCTTACCCCACATTTCCCTGCGATCCAGCTGACCATCAGGCTGGTGGCCAACAGATGTTCATCCACTTTCGTCCCTGGCAGGCAGCTGGCTACTATGCGACGCATCCATTGGAGAAGGCCAGTGATGCACTGTGGGGTACCATTGCCCCACCTTGGCCAATGCAGGGTAGCGAGCTCCTTTTTGTCAGGCCGGTCCCGGGCAGCTTTGCCTCGTGATGAGATCCGCTGGATCCATAGAACCATGGGTGTAGTTTGCCATTCCTGTGTATCTGCGTCATGGCCAGGGATGGGATAGTGCGTCAGCTGGAGGGTGGATGGGGTAGGGCCAGGTGCTTGCCTGTTTGGACAGCTCCTCGGCTGCCCTGGAGCATGGTAGGACTTGTGACAGTGGTCCACCCAGTTTTCCTGCAGGGGGCAGATTGTTTGGCCTGCTGTCCCAGCGCCAAAATTGTGGCAGCTGCGTTCGCCATCCCTAGGGCTGGCGGGCGATCCGGCCAGCCGGTTCTGTCTCATGTGGCTTGACCCTTTGTCTAATGCTTGCAGCTAATTTTTTAAACATATACTCTGCTTGTTTGATAGTTATATCACAGTAAGTTTAATGTTCATAGTCCAGTACAGTCATGCTAAAGTGACAAACCTCAGTGAAAGTCACTTGACCACATTAAAATATTTTGCTGGTTTTTATACCATCTCACTGTTTACATTGCTCAGTGATCGTAAACTCCCAGATCGAAAACTCTTCCTGCGCACACTTCGAAGATAGTTGCGATAAAGCATGACACTTATAACTCGAGCCTGAAACTGTTTAGAAACAATGTAGTACAGAATTACATCTAAGCAGGTGCTGAGATTCATAAGAAAGGTGGTAAAGGCTCCCCAGGGACTGTAGCTTTTGTCATCGGCCTGCAGCATAAGGAAGGCAAAACAAATATGAAAGGGCACAAAACAGACGAGCACTTGGACAATTAGAGTAACTATAATTCTTATAGATCTTTCTTTAGCCTTGGGCTTCAGCTTGGAAATTCTGCCATGGACGAGACTGTAAATAATGACGAGATAGCAGCCAATCATAATAAACAGGGGGACCAAGAAGAAAAATATCAAACGAGAATAGTTTAGCATGTTGACTTCTTTTAGATGGATGATATCCATCATTTTCATGCAAGAGGTAAAATTTGAGGCTTTGTCCGGATCGGAATATAAGAATAACAGAGGGGAAGTTGTAGCAAGGGTCATAATCCAGATACCAATGCAGGCTAGCAGAGCTTTGCTTGTATTCTTAAGTTCTTTGGCATGTTTGGGCTGTACAATAGCCATATATCTATCAACACTTATAAAAGCAAGCAGCCATAGGGCAATACTTGGATAAAACACAGTGAATGCACCAAGAATCCGACAGAAAATATCACCAAAGGGCCAAGATCCTTTCCCATAGTAGACCATTCGAAAAGGCAAGGATAATATAAAAACTAAGTCAAGCAATGCCACATTCATCATGTAGACTGTTATAGTTGTTCTTTTCTTGGTGGTGCAACTGAAGACCCATAGTGCTGTGATATTAACTAACAATCCAATAGTGAATACAAAGCTGTAGAAAACCAGTGAGGAAATCCTGTACTCTTCCGGGTGACTGTTTCCCGGCGTCATAATTTCACTTTGATCGTATCCATTCATAATTTCTCTCCTCCTAGACTTTTTCACCTAAAAGCCAATAGAGCTAAGTATGAGAAATAGAGCTGTACAACCAAAATGGGATAGTCATCATGCTTAAGATCTGAAAGGGTATAAAGAAGTTGTAGAGCTTAGAAATAACCAAACTTATTCTCTTCGGGGGAAGAAAGAATATATAAATTCAGAGCTACTTACAGTGTCTTAAACATGTAGGTTAAACTTAGGGAGATAATTCAGTACAGTGAAACAAGACTATACATAAAAATGAAATACAGAGATGTTAGAACAAAAATTTCTACAGTACCCTAATCTTGAAAAAATAATGGCAGTAAAGAGCTATTATTGTCCCAGCCTAAAAGTACAGGTTATTGTACAAATATGATATGTTGTCTGGTCTTGCCCTGTGTTGAGTTTGTGAGGAGTAAATTCAGTGATGATTATATAAGTATGATTGTATAAGAGGTTTACCCAACTGAGAGCATAAACCAAGATGTACTAAAGAGATGGAGTTTGTTATAGGCTAGCTAGAGTATTTCCATTAGAACAGGCTAGAATGAGGTATGATCCTTCATTTATTTTAACTTTGTAGCTAGCCTTTTCAAAAGGAAATACTATTTGAAAGTATATTTTGGTTTCAAAATTAATTAGTAAGATACATGTCACTCAATATAATTCCCATATCTTAGCAAAAAATTATATTAATAGTTAATTTTATCTACAGCAAAACCACAGAGCACCCACTATAATGTGAGATGTGTAAAGACGAGAAAAAAATACATCTGAACATCTCCTTAGAATTCTACATGTAGTTACTATACATACAGCTGGAAATATTCTCAGGCACATGCTAGCGAGAGAACTAAATATGTTAGTCATCTTAATTTAAACAATAATCATTTTGCATGAGGAAGCACAAGCAGAGTCCCTCTCATGAGGAATGCCTTCATGAGAAGCATTGCTGCTGGGAAGATGGTGAACTCTGGAATTCTATCAGAATTCTTTCCGAGACATTACTTGGGGCTTCCAGTTTATTAGCTGCTTGGTTGGTGTTTGGAAATATGGAGTTTATTTCATAGTGATACCTCAGCTGCTGAAAACTTTCCACTTTGTTCTCTTCTTCACCTGAGGTGAGGTGTAATGATCTGCTGCTTTGTGCTTCCTCCTGCATTCAGTGAGAAATGAAGATGTCTCATACTCTGCTCTTGTGTCAGGCTACTTGTGACAGGAGGAGAGAGAGAGAGGAAGAGAGGGGTGGTGGGTTTCCATTACTCAGTTCTTCGCAAGAGAAAATCTGTGTCATGTTTTTAGGGGACTTTGAACTCTTCATCCCACCATATAGTTCAGTGGCTGATTAATTTGCTTCACAGCTGTGCCAAGTAGCAGTGGAATGCAGTTTCCATGAGATATTACTGGGGTCTTCATTTTAATATTAGTTGACTCTTCATTTTAGCCTCATTTGAAGCAGAATTTAAGTTCACTACTACCCTGTACTTGCCTAAGAATATAGGAACATCCATGACAGATTCAACCATGATCCATTTAGTCTGGTATCTAGTTCCTGACACT
The DNA here is from genome assembly GCA_003113815.1 of Sphenodon punctatus. Lineage (NCBI taxonomy): Eukaryota > Metazoa > Chordata > Lepidosauria > Sphenodontia > Sphenodontidae > Sphenodon > Sphenodon punctatus. Next base: position 1,794,341 of record QEPC01015038.1, read on the forward strand.
AGGCAGTGTTAGATGCTTTTGAGAGAGGTGAAGAATTCTCAGGTTTTGTTTTAAATGTATTTGTTTTGTTTGTTTCAATTTTTTATCCCACCCTATCCCCTAAGGTGGCTAACATAATAAAAGACATAAAACCCATAAACCTCCATAAAATACCTATAAATACCCTACCCCCTCTACTACAGGATCTACCCCAGCCTGTTAATTCCAGGCTTCTTATAATGGCTTCTTAGCCAAGATCTGTCAGTTATTGAGTAGTCTGACCTGAAGTGTGAGATCTTATATCCAGTGAACAGGGCCCCGTGGATTCTACATTTTCCCCATTGGTAGCAGTGGGAAAAATGCATTGAACACAGGTCCTTGCTTTTATACTTTAAATAGTGTTTTTGATGTTGCCATCATTGCACTGGGCCAGTCTGGTGTGTGGAGCTTCTCTCCCAGACCATCCAGGCACCATTCCCCCCTCCAGCACTAGGACTTGGTGAAGAAGGGGACAGCTGGTGGGAGAGAACTATCATGTAGAGCAACAGGGGTGGGAATCTTTGCCTGCCAGGGCCAAATTCTCCTCTTCCCCTCCCCTCCGGGCTCCATGAGCCAGTGTGTCCTGTGGAAGGCATGATCTGCCTACGTATGGGTGTGCCTACTAGCTTGGAAGTGCTCGGTGGCAGCTGGCAGACTGCTAGTGACCCATAGAGTACAGGCCACAGACTAGGATAAATCGGAGTGGGAAAACCTTCAGTGACTGGAATGTGGGCCTGGAGGTTCCTCAGCCTTTGGCGTAGACACTTGACCAGGTAGCAGCATAAACAGCTGTTCAAATGGATACGTGCTTGTGATGATGTCACCAGATGAAATGAATTGTATCATTTTTTAGTAAGAATGATGACAGGGACCATTGTTAAGAAGGCAGTTAATTAATAAACACATTAATTTAGGGATGGTACCTAGTTATTGGAGAACAGCAAATCTTGTACGTATCTTTAACAAAGGGAATAGAAATGACCTGCGTAGCTATAGACCTGTAAGTGGTATACAAGATGTTAGGTCAGATACTAAAAAAGAGAATAATAGTGACATGGTAGCAAAAGGAAAACATGACAAAATGCAGCATGGGTTCACAAAGGGTAGATCATGCCAGACCAATCTGATATCCTTTTTTGAAGAAATAACTGCCTTTTTTAATAGAGTGTGTATTTGGATCTTAGTAAAACATTTGATACTGTGCCTCATGGTAAATTACTGATTAAGCTGGAAAATATGGGTATGAAGTTGATTAACTGGAAAAAAACAAAAGATTGTGTTGAGAGGTAGACTTTCTAGCTGGAGAAAGGTTGCTAGTGGAGTTCCTCAAGAAGCTGTCTTAGGACCCATCTTATTTTATATATTTTTAACTGACTTTTGTGAGTGAAGTAAGTGTGCGCTAATGAAGTCTGATGATGATACCAAGTTGGGAGGAATTACTAATGCAGAAGAGGATTGGAAAATTGTACAGAATGAACTCATCAGTTGGAACTCATCAGTTGGAAACAGTATTGGAAGAGAGGGACTTTGTGCTTATAATTTACTGTAAATGCCACTCTTGTTTGCCTCATACTTGGGTAATCTAAATATAAAGCCCCCTACATCGGGGTCATAAGATCTTTATAAAAATGTGAAACCCTTTGAAGGGCGATATGCTCCCTCATAAATTGGAGTTCTTGATCTTTAACTCTAGATTTGATTTCTGCCCACACTCTCACAAAAGGGAAGGCCAAAATATATGACACCAAAAAACCCAAAGAACAAAGAATATCATGCACCTTAGTTGGCCATCTACCAGTTGCAGAATGAATAGCCAAATGGGCCAATGAATCTGAGGGGATCAAGTGAAGTTGGAGCCAAAATTTCAGAATAGCAAGTTTGGCTAAAGTTGCAATACGGCTGAGTCCAGCCTCTGCTCTAAGAAGTACAACTGTTGTGCCCCTCGGAGCATGTAAGAGCACCCACAACATTCTCTTCTGCTCTATCTCAAGGTTATCAGATAGGTCAGCACCCCAGACTTGTACTCCATATAATAATTGAGCTATCATTATAGATTTACACAACTTAAGTGCTGGTTTAAATAACTTTCCCCCTTTGGCCCAATAAAAGCTAATTAAACCTCGAGCTGTTGCCCTCACCGATTTATAATGTTGATGCCATGAGGGTATTGAGGAAACTAAATCCCCCCATATTTATATCGTCTAACCTGCTCAATAACATGTCCTTCCATATGCCAAGGATGCTGCACCGAAGCTTTACTAATTACCAAAACCTTTGTCTTGTCATAATTGCTTTTTAAGAATTCGTTTTTACAATAAGGACAAAAGGATGTCATGAGTCTCCTCAAACCAATTTGGGTGCGCGCTATTAAAGCCATGTCATCCGCATAGAGTAGAGCTGAAAGTGAATAATTACCAATCTCTACAGGATGATGCATAGGGTTTTTCAATGCCTCTGTCAGGTTATTTAGGTATAAAATAAATAGTGTAGGGGCAAGAATACATCCCTGCCTAACACCTCTAAGGGCATCTATTGGATGGGTTAGATTACCCCTTCTATTTGTTCTGACCTGTAAGGTTGTATTTGCATGGAGTGCCTGAATTAAAAGCAAGAGTCTCAAATCGATCTGATAATTTATTAACTCCTGCCATAACCGGTCTCTATCAGTAGTATTGAAGGCCATTTTTAGGTCTACAAAACAAATGTACAATCTGGATTTAGGCCTGGCAAGAACATATTTAGAAATTAACTGATCCAAAACAAATATATGGTCAGTAATTGATTATCCCTTCTTAAAACGAGCCTGCTCTTTGCCTATCAGACTCCTTGAGTCTATCCATATTTGCAGTCTGGTTAAAAGATATTTTGAATAAAGCTTCCCTACCATGCTCAGAAGGCTGATTGGCTGATAATTGGCGGGATCTTTAGGGTCCCCTTTTTTAAAAATGGGGACAATTATACTTTGCAGCCAATTTTGGGGTATTTTCCCCATATTATTTGTGACAGAGAACAGTGCAGCCAAGGCCCTACTCCACCAATCAATGTCCCCTTTTAGTAACTCGGCAGAGATAAAGTCGATTCCAGGTGCCTTTTTTACCTTTCAACTGGGAAATAATAAAACTTATCTCCTATGGGGTACCTGGATCCCACTGTGGCACCGTAGCCAATGAATACAATTTGGGCTCCTTTATACAATAATGAGTCCTTGAAAAAATAGATTTAAAGTGAGCTACCCATTTAGCCTCAGAAATAACCACCTCTTCCTGTGTGGCACCTGTAACCCAAGCTAATTTAATCAGGGTCCAAAATTGCGAGGAGTTACCTTCACTTACAGGTAGAGACAACTTTTCCCAATAGGCCCTCTGGAATTGCTCTCTCTTTTCTTTTAAGAGCTTTTTATATTATTATTTTTTGCAGTAAAAACCCTCTCTTCTGTAACATAACTAGAATGACTACCTTTCACTGCATGAGCCAATCGATTTAACTTGCTTTTAGGAAGTCTACAGGATCTATCAAACCAACTAAATTTACCAAATTTCTCCTGCTTAGAGTTTGAGTGTCTCACTAAGAAGGGATGTAATAAACTCACAAGATCTTCATACACCTGTAGTACTACCTCAGGTGCCATGACTATCACTCACCAAAAAAGATTCCAAGGCTTTTACGTTAGCAAGACTAAATGTTTTCCCGTCTGCTTATTCAGAGGGTAGATTGAAACGAATTCCGCGTGATAAAAGATTGTGTATGTACTGTAAAAATAATTATGACAGAGAAACTCCTGAAACATTGTTCCATATTCTAATAGAGTGTCCGACTTACTGCCAGTGGCGACATTTGTATGTTGCACCTTGCATAAGAATTGGAAGCGGTCATATTTCTGATTTGGAGGTGTTCTTGTTAAGAGATCAGGATAAAAAGATATCCGCTAAGGTGGCTACATTTTTGGACATGATCTTAAAATTTAAGATGTCACAATTGGGTTGATTTTGATTGGGTATGTGGGGCTTTTGTAAATTTTAGTTTACGTTATCTGCTTAATATGGTGATACTTTCTTTAAGGACTGTTGTAATTTTGGGATTATATATTTGGGTTTGTATTCCCTTTTGATTGGTTTTGTCTAAGTGTATGGCATGGTATGGCATTATGTGTTTTTTGATATTTTTATGTATTGTATTTGTTGTATTTGTTCTTTTAATTACGATGCCCTAATGACTAAGTAATAAATTCTTATTATTTATAATTGACCATGAAATGACTGAGCTGTAAGTGTGATGCAGCTGACAAATGCTATCCTGGGATGTATTAGGCATGGTGTTGCCAGTAGGAATAAGGAGGTATTGTTGCCTCTGTATAAGGCTTTGGTAAGACCGAATCTGGAATACTGTGTTCAGTTCTGGTCACCAGTGTCAGAACAGCTTCCAGGATGATCAGAGGAACTTTATAATCCTTCCCCAAAAAAGTGCCTTTATGTTTCTGCATCTCAGTTTCCAGTCTGTTAAATAGGGAAATAGCAATTCCTACAGAACAGGGATGTTATAAGAACAAATATTGTATATTCAAGTTTGTGATGTGCTCAGATGCTATGGTAATGTGGATCACTGAACACCCTAGATACCTCAGAATAGAATATTCTATATATGCAATGGCAAAATATTATCTACTTTATAGTGGTCACTTGTCACTTTTTCAAAAACTCATTTTGTCCCAAGGAACTACAATTTAGTATAATCAGAATATTCTTTTCAATAATCAGTAAACGTAAGTATGAATGAATGAGGTTGTAATGTACAAGCAGATCTGGACAAGCAGATCTGGAAACTGTAGCAATATTTTATACCTCATCTGAACGTATCGGTACCATATCTGAACAGTAGGCCTTCATGAATAAAATCAGGTTGGGTTTTTAAATTAATAAGTAATATTACTTATTAGTTCTTATACAAACACTTTCAGAAAGCTAGGACTAAATGATATAAAATTAGAGGATGAAATAGATAATACAGTGTTGATAGCTTTGAGGAAGAATGAGATTTGGTTTGCAAGTGGACTCTTTCTGTTCCTTTCTGTAATTACTGGTGCGTAACTGTATAAAGCAATACTTTTAATTCTGAGAGTCAAAACCAATCTTCATGGCCTTGTTCTCCCTATCTTCTCTCATTTCCTGATGCATTTCCAACTAGGCCCTTTGCTCCTTCTCCTGCTCCCCAAACAGTCTTCACCCCTTCCTCCATGCTGTCCCCTATTCCTGTAACTGCTAAAAAAAAAACCTCTCCCAGGCTTTCCCTAAGTCCTCACTCACTCCACATGCTGCTCATTAATGCTCCTACTGCTGTCCTTTCATTTGGAGTTCCCGTCTTCCCTGTGAGTAAGCTAAGCTCGTGCACTTGAACTTCTTGAATGTATCCCTTTCTATCCTTATGTTCCTCTCTCTCGCATCCCTTGTCCATTCTAGATTGTAAGCCCCTGTTACAGGGACTTGTCTGTAATTAATAATTGTTCAGTGTAAGCTGCATTGCTGGTGCTATATAAGTAAATATAATAATAATAGTAATTAATAATACATTTTGCAAGCATAGTGAGAATGCAGTACAACAGTTATGTGCAGAATATGTTTAGCAATGCTCCATGTTGCCTGAGACCTGTTCCTTATTTGCAAGAACTAGTCAATATTTAGGTGTGCCGTCAGATCTGTCGATGAGGGAATGTACTGTAAGGAAGAAGTCGGTACTTCTTTTGTTTTGAAGACATTTTGAGCCTTTGGTTAAAAGGGGAATCAATAATTTAATTGCAGGTTTATCACAAATATAAGATAATCTTGCATAGAGCTATCACACAGGAGTGCATTACAGGTGCCTAGATGATAAACTGGCCTTGGTTTATTCCTGTGTGTATGAATGCTTTGTGGCCACTGCGGAAACAACAAATCTAGAAGTAAAATACTACCCTCGGTACTGTGGTAAGAAGTAAATGAATGGTGTACAGTGAGTGGTAAGCTGAAAGTCAGTAACATGAGATGGTTTCTCACGGTATTGGGAGAATCAAGAAATTGTATCAGAGTTGGTAAGTCGATCCTGGTTGCCTATATGGCAAAATTACTTTTCTGCTTGTTTCAGCCATAGTCTACATCATGCGCATCATCTGAGTTGAAATTTTTGCCCCATTTTACTATATTTAGTGAAAAATATTTAGCTGCTTAAATTGAATAAGTGGGTTTTTCAAAAGATCTGAAGAGTTGTTGGCTTCCAAGTTTCTTAATTTGATATGCTTTAACAATTAGTGTGGTTTTTAGGATAACATGACTTCCATGATGGTTTACTAAATAGGTTTTGTTACTCATTCTTAAATTGGGATAATATGTGAACTAATTATTTTCCTTACTGTATTTTTATTAGATTTGGGGGCAGATTAGGTTTTAATATTGATAAAGACAATGAAAATTAATCACAAATATGGAATGATATTTTTAGAAAAGATACATAAGTGCACTTAAAAAGAACTGCTACTCAGAGGAATTTTGTTGACAAAGTTAGATCTGGTTCTTTCTCTTAATTTTGTTTGGAGTTAGTATATTTATTTGCTATCACAGAGAACTACTGTTCAGTTATTGGGGTCACTATCATCTATTTTCTTTTCTTACCATTCCATTATTTTAGTTTGTAAACATTTACATCCGCGATCCAGAGAGATTGTGTGTTGGTCCCAAGTGACAGAGAGGGCAGCAAAGTGGTTCAAATTATATCTTTTATTGGACCGACTGCTGTTGGGCCACACAGGGCCCTTCCTCAGGCATGTAGCATAGCCAGTAGCAATATATAAACTGAGCAAGTACAGGGCAGTATATAAAGAAGCAGGAAAGGGTGGGGTGAGATAAGACAAGGTGACTAGTAGGGGGTGGGGTAGGGTTATTTGATAGGGAGAAGAGTGCCAGACATAAAAAGGTATAAAATTTAAGGATGTTAAGGGCTAAGGATGTGTTGAAAACAAACATAGGTGTGGGATAAAAGAGAAACAATTAAGGTGTAGACTCTACATATGACAGGGTCTAAGAGTGACAGAGATGGAGACAAAAAATTAAGAATAATAAAAACAAATATGAAGGAACTAGGTATATGAGGAGGCAGGCATTCTTTCATTCAGGCTGGTGGAAATAATTCATTTTAGTATTTTAATTGCTTAGCAGTATTGCTTATATCTATTACCTACACTTTCCTAATTAATTATTAAAGCACTGAACAAGAATTATATGTGACTTCATGTTTCTACAAGGGTAAACATCGAAGTCTTTATTCTGAATATGGAGGGGTGTGTGAGTCAAATGTTGCTCAGAGTCCTTAACCGTTAATGGTAGCGTTAATCTTCCTTTCGTTAGTTCTAAAAACCATTGTTTTGGTAAATCCATGTTTAAAAGGAAATAAGTTCCAGCTTATGAATTCATGTCTAGGCCTCATGTACAAAAGGAAGACAGTCAGTCAAATATTTCTTACCTTCTGTGCTCTGTAAAGCTACTCCAGAGATGTTTGTTTTGTACCCCCAGATCTGTAAAAGATTTCAGACTTTCTTCTTGTATCTGTAAAGCTTCAGTGTACTAAAATAGAAGCCTTCCTTTACAGTCGGGAAATGACGAAGTCAGTGGGTTTCTTGATTGGTTGTATTTACTCTTTAAAATCTTGAGCATAATGTTTGAATTTGCACTTCGCTCATATCCTTGCCACATTTGTCAGCTGACAAAGCTGTGTTTTCAGCAGGTTTGGTTTTATAATGTTCCTCCTCGTTAAAACCATCTTGTTTTGTAGAGCATATATAATGCAGTCATATTTGTCTGAAGTGTTTGGGGATTAGCAACAGTGTCTGGATGGTTGGTATATTTTGTCAGAAGAGAGTTGCATGAGGTGACTTAACTGAACGTTGAAGAGGAAGTTTCAAATCAGCACTGCTTACATATTCCACAAAGACTGCAAACTCCTCTTGTGGAAATCCCCCATTGCACTTGCACTGGTGGTCAGTCTGAAAATGTGAGAGGTTCATTACAGTTGAAAAGGAAGTCTGATTTATTTACACATACTAGTTATTTTGCATCTCTTTTGTCCTCCTCTGTTAGCTATTTAGAATTATTTTAGAAAATAAATAAGATTTACACTGTTACTTATTTGCTTTCTTTTTAGTGCTTAGCAGAATAAACACCAAAATGTTTTAGGGGATCATTTTATTGCCTTTCAGCAGTAGCTGTAAGGACGTTAAATGCACAACCACTCTCCATTATAAACAGGGGACTACTGAAGCCCTGATTTTGAGGAAACAAGCTTGAGCTACATTTCTGAAAATTTATCCATGGCTATAATTTGTGAGGACCATCATATGCACAAAGTGTGTAGAAGATCCATCCAGAAAATATAATATTATGACTGTTTAAAAGTTAATTGGTTGTGGTCAAAATGTACACGTCCTCACGATTTTGAATCATCAGTATCTCCTCCCCCTGGCTGCGTTGAGCCCCCAAATGTCACAGGCTTGTAGCATGAGACCAATAACAACTGCTTCTGTAATATGATAGTGATTAGTGTGCCAAAACCAAGTTATTAATGATTAAAAAATTGGTTCTGCTGGCTCACGCATGTGCAGTTGAGCAGCTGCTGACTGCGCAAAACACAGTATAAGGAAAGTTATGTGACTCTACTTTTTAAAATCATGTAACTTTATCAGAAGCCAGCTCTATCACAAAGACTTTAAGCTCAAGTTTTCAAAAGTTGCAGACTTTTCACTTGGTATGAAAAGTTGCAGACTTTTGACTCCGTACTTTTAAAAGTCTGCATCTTTTCACTCCTATGCAGACTTTTCATGCCTATGAAAAGCTGCAGACTTTTCATAGAGTAAAAGAGTCAAAAGTCTGCAGCTTTTTATACTAAGTGAAAAGCCTGCACCTTTTCAAAAGCTGCAGACTTTTCACTTGGTACAAAAAGTTGCAGACTTTTCATACTGAGTCAAAAGTATGGAGTCAAAAGTCTGCAACTTTTCATACCGAGTACTTTTAAAAGTCTGCAACTTTTGAAAACTTGCAGACTTTTCACTTGGTACAAAAAGTTGCAGACTTTTCATATAGAGTCAAAACTACGGAGTCAAGTCTGCAACTTTTCATACGAAGTGAAAAGTCTGCACCTTTTTATAGGAGTGAAAAGTCTGCAGCTTTTGAAAAAGTGCAGACTTTTCATATGGAGTCAAAAAGGAGTGAGGGTCGGGAGGTGTGTGTGTTCATTGACATGAAACTAACTAGAGCTTCCTCTTGCTGGCTTTCTGAGGCAAGCGGGTAATTGACATGAAACTGATTACAGCGTAAAGTCTTTGTGACAGAGCTGGCTCCTGATAAAGTTATGTGATTTTAAAAAGCAGTCATGTACCTTTCCTTATGCTCTTACGCTGGGACTCCCCTTTTCCCTGGGCCCCCTGGTAGGCTTGGCAGCTTATGGAGGGGGGCGGGAATGAAGGGACAGGAACTACGCTGCTCCCCCGCCTCTCTCCTCCCTCACTGGCCTGGTGCTGCAAGTTCTGCTGCCCCCGCTAGGGATGCTGGGGCTACCGGCCTGTTTCCTGTCTGGGCATGCTAGGACTACATTTCCCAGCATGCCCAGACAGGAACAGCAAAATGGTGGCGGCCCCCTGTGTGTCCTGCAGTGTCACAGAGCCTCTTGAAAAACTCTACAGCCTCTCCTGAACTCTCCTGCAGCCTCTGCAAGTGGCGGTGGCGTTGTTGGTAAAAAGACTGTGTGTGTGTGTGTGTGTGTGCACGTGTGTGTGTGAGAGAGAGAGAGAGTGGGGGGAGAAAAGTGGATGTGTGCGTGTGTTTGTGAGAGAGAGAGAGAGTGGGGGGAGAAAAGTGGATGTGTGCGTGTGTTTGTGAGAGAGAGAGAGAGAGTGGGAAGGAGAAAAGTGGATGCGTGCATGTGTGTTTGTGAGAGTGGGGGACAGAAGAGTCTGCATGTGTTTGTGTGTATGTGCGTGTGCGAGAGAGAGAGAGAGCTGGTGGGGAGAAGAGTGCATGAGTGTGTGTTTGTGTGTGTGTGAGAGAGAGAGAGTGGGGGGAGGAGAGTGTGTGTGTGTGTGTGAGAGAGAGATTGAGTTGGGTGGGGGGAGAAGAAGTTGGGAGAATCTTTCCCAAACACGTCCTGTTTTGATGTGGAGGCTATGTTTTTTAAAAAAGTCACACCAAGTTCCTCCTCAAACTCCTTTGACTCTTGTAGAGTTACTCCTAGTTTACACTAGGGTTAGAGGAGGATAATCATTCCCATTGACCCTAATATAAACAACAAGTAACTTCATATGTGCACAATTTAAAAGTTGCACAACTTTTAAGTTAAACGTTCTGTAAAATATACAACTTAAAAGTTGTGCAACAACTGATATATTAATGTGCTGATATATCATATCACACAAAACCTGGAAATTTACCAAAACAAAAAACTTTACAGTTTAAAAAAAAAAAAGCTAAATGCACAAGTTTTTAAAACTAAAAACCTTCCTCTTCAAAAACATCACAAAATAATTTTGACTCTAGCTTAAACTCCCAAAAACATACAAATTCATTACAATTACAATTAAAAAAACATTCAACTTCATACATTGCACCAAGACATAAATGCCAAAAAACATGGAAATTATTTCAGAATTTGAGGAATATTTCATATTTTATCCTCATCAGCATAAATGTAATATATGTACTTAATTCCTTACCATACATACTCTTTTATTCATTTTTATCAATAACTAAACTTTCAAATTTTTTCATTGTTATTATAATTTGACAACGAACAATTTTTTCAGAGTTCATTAACTCTGTCCTTTACATGTATACAAATTGTATACAGTTCATACAATAAACTGTTAACAATGTCAGTGTAGAGAATGTTATAGAATTCGTTGTACAGAATGCAGTTCTGTAGAAACAGAGTTAATGCACTCTGAAAAATTTGTTCGTTGTCGAATTATGATAAATTAAGGTTTAATAATGAAAAATGTGAAAGTTTAGTTATTGATAAAAATTAATAAGAGTAAGTATGTATTTTAAGGAATGAAGTACATATATTACATTTATGTTGATGAGGATAAAATATGAAAGCACCGGCAGTCTCGGTGCTTACTCGGTGTTGGTCCGCTGTGGGGGATTGGATGAGGGCAAGCCTGAAATTAAATCCTGACAAGATGGAGGTGATGGTTGTGGGGAGGGCCGAGGGAGTGGTGGCCCCCATCATTGATGAGGTCTGCCCTCCCCTGCTTTCTCAAGTCCGGAGTCTGGGGGTTCTCCTGGACACACAGCTCCGCCTGGATGCCCAGGTGGCGGCTGTGGCGAAGGGAGCATTTCGCTAGTTACATCTGGTGCGTCAGCCTAGGCCGTACGTCTTGGACTCGGATCTGGCCACAGTCATCCATGCTTTTATTACCTTGAGACTGGATTACTGCAACGCGCTCTACGTGGGGCTACCCTTGATGCTGGTTCGGAAGCTGCAGCTGGTGCAGAATGCAGTGGCCTGTCTCTTGTTGGGGATGGGCCAAAGCGAGCATATTACACCAGTGCTTCGCTCTCTGCACTGGCTGCCGATAGGTTTCCGAGCCTAATTCAAGGTGTTGGTGTTGACCTTTAAAGACCTTAAATGGCTTGGGCCCCGCCTATCTGCAGGACTGCCTCATCCTCCGGGTCCTGGAGCGACCCCTGCGGCCGGCTGGGGGCACCCTCCTTGAGGTCCCCTGGGTTTCCCAGGTGTCCACTATGAGGAGGGTGTTCTCCATGGCTGCGCTGTGGCTGTGGAACTCCCTCCCGTTGGCGATCCACTTGGCTGCCGGCCTCCCCTCTTTCTGCAGACAATGTAAGACTTGGCTGTTCCGCCAGGCCTTTCCCAAGGGAGTGGGGTGGATGGGTTGGGTTAGGGTAGGGGGGATGGAGTTTTATATTGTTTTTTTTAATTGTAATCATTATTGTTTATTTTAATGTTTTAAAGATTTTGTGAGCCACCCCGAGATGCCTGAGGCAGGAGGGGGTGGCATATAAATTTCAAGATAAATAAAGTAAATAAATAAATAAATAAAGTTTAGTTATTGATAAAAATAAATAAGTATGTATGTATGGTAAGGAATTAAGTACATATTACATTTATGTTGATGAGGATAAAATATAAATATTCCTCAAATTCTGAAATAATTCTATTTTTTTGGCGTTTATGTCTTGTTGCAATGTATGGAGTTGAATGTTTTTTGAATTGTAATTGTAATTAATTTGTATGTTTTTTGGAGTTTAAGCTAGAGTCAAAATGATTTTGTGATGTTTTTGAAGAGGAAAGTTTTTAGTTTTAAAAACTTGTGCATTTAATGATCTTTAAACTGTAAAGTTTTTTTGTGGTAAATTTACATGAGGGTAAATATCAGTGTTTCGTTTGAACAGATTATATCTTTGGAGAGACTATATCACTTTTTTTAAAAATCAAAATTTGAAATTTAAAATTGGCTTTTTGTTACAACTCTTGTTAGTGACCGTTCTTGAAAATCAATATAAATATTCTTGTGTTTTCAAGTGATTGGTCAGTTGCCATATTGAGAAATGCAGTGTATAGATACAATGCTGTAGTTTTAACTTAGTCTTTATTGCTCCAAAACTCCTACTGATTTTGCTGCAGGAGTTGGGTAAGATAAGACAGTGACCCTGGGCTGCCTTGCTGGCAGGGAGAGTATATGGAGGCTGAGGAGAACTGCAACTCTCCCTGGCAGTTTGACTGAGTAGGGCTCTCCTGTCTATAGCTTGTGAGCCCAAGGAGATGGGGGAGGGAGACACTGGTTTTTACAGATAGTCACAATCCTGACTGATATATTTCACATGTTTTTGTTGCTGTGTGAGGTCACGGGATGATATAAGTCACAAAATGGGATCACTCAGGCAGACGTTTTGAGAATAGCTGTTTAAAAGCCTATGTACAACCTATGAGTTACAAGGAAGGCACGGAGGCTCTCAGCACTGAGATATTTGCATTTTTGTCCCCCTGGCATGCAGGGTGATGCATGCAGTGTCCTGGGGTGTTTTCAAACAAGATGCTACCCCACATGGCCACCCAGACGATCCTGCGTAGGATTGCAGAGTAGGGAAATCCAGCTCTGCAGTATTGCACAGGATCCCTGGCAAAATTGGGGATGGGGCATTCCAATATGACAAACCCCACACATGCTTTGCCTTCCAGATTCTTTCCCACAGACAAATCATGTGCACTGGAGAACATGGGAAAGCGCCCACAGGATGTGGAAGGAAAGGTGCAGGGGCTCTAAGGACAGGCAAAGCTAGGAACTGGGCTGACAGCCATGCTCATTTGCAGGTTGAGTCAACTGGTGATTGTGTACTGGGCATAGCACACTCTTGGCCTCAGTTTTATGACCAGGGTGTTGATAACTAAGATAAGCACATGAACCTGTGACTTCTCAACTTCATGAATGTATCCCTGTCTCTCTCTGTGTTCCCCTCTCTCCCTCGTCTCCCCTCCCTTGTCTTTCCTAAATTGTAAGCCCCTAAGGTAGGATTGCCACCTGAAGAGCTCCAAAATAAGGAACACTTTGTGAGCTCTTAAGAAATTGACATATTATGTTGTAGGAGTTTTACCCTCATCCGGGTATCATGTTTGGAGTCTCTGGGTGTCAGACACCAAATCTGTGAGCAAATCACACTGCACTGCCTGTTCCTGTTTTTCCTTCAGTCCAGATGACTCTGGACTAGAGGTATCTTTATTTTCCATTCCTTAGTTGTCTTTAACCTTATTATTATATGAGGACTCATAGACCCTCTTATATCAGGACACTCAGGTCCTCGCTTTCGGGTTTGTAGGCCCTCCAAATACTCTGGGCACCAGGCCCCCTGGGTTCACTAACCCTTCTATAATCTGGGCCTATGTGCCCAGAGTATTTGGAGGGCCTACAAACCCGAAAGTGAGGACTTGAGAGTTCTGATATAAGAGGGCCTGTGAGTCCTCGTATAGTAATAAGGTTAAAGACAACTAAGTAATGGAAAATAAAGATGCCTCTTGTCCAGAGTCATCTGGACTGAAGGAAAAAGATACCTGTAAATGTCTTCAACATTAACATCAAAGTTCTAGCTCCTTCCCAGAGCTCAGACTTGGACTATCCTGAGCCCCTGAACTTTATACAATCTTCACTGTTCTGTAGTTTTGGAGTTACTGTATTCCCTTCTCCTTAGTTCAGGTCTCCTGGCTTGGCTCTGTCGAGGCGGCCTCAGGCTGGCCCTCCGAATCAGCTCCCAGCTATGAAGTCCCTCCGGCAAGAGTCAGCTCCTCCATTCAACTGAGGCAGCCACACAGCAAACCCCCACTCCCCCAGTACTTTACAGTAAGACACTGCCTGATGCACACAGGGCTACAGTCCCAATTATAGGACTATGTCCTTGCCCTTTTCAGGCACCAGGTTTGGACCAACTTGGCCCCTGTATGTCTTCAACATTAACATCAAAGTTCTAGCTCCTTCCCAGAGCTCAGGCATGGACTATCCTGAGCCCCATAACTTTATACAATCGTAGCCCTTCTGTCCCTTAAGTTCTTCTTTTCCATGTGTATTTCTGATTACTCTTTGCTGCAGCAAGAAGAGACTTGTCGTTCATGATCATTGTGTGGAAGTCAGCACAGCCCAGATCAAAATCCAGACTCGCAAGCAGTTCACGTTCACTCTTTATTAGTTCTACAGAACACCTACTGCGGTTCTCATTCCCCTTGCTTTGCATGTGGGAAAATATGCATTGAACATACCCAGTTGATGCACGTATGCTCCGTACAAATGAGAGCATAGACCTCATGGTTGGAAGGGTGTCAGTGACTTGAAATATGGTCCTCCACTTAAGAGGAGTGTTCTTCAGCATCCAGTCTTCACTTGTTTTTAGTTTGTCAAGAATTGCTTTGAATGTTGAAAATTTATCATACAATTGATCCATATCCAACTGTAGCCTGCTCACGAGATTAAACCTTTCAACAACATTCTCCACATCTGAATAAAATATCTGTCCTGTAGTCTGTACCCAGAAAAAGGTTAAAAATACTTTTTAATAAGGTAGGGGTAACAGTCCCCTTTCAAAAATAATGCAACCAACACAAGGAGAAAACACGTCGTCCTCATATCCATGGGGTCTTTGCTCTTTTCTGGCGGGACAACAAATCTGAACCATCTTGGCCCCTGATGTCTTCACCTAGCTCAGGGGCGGGGAACCACAGACCTGGGGGCCAAATGCAGCCCCCAGCAAGTTTTTATGTAGCCCCTTTCCAGTGCCTGGGTCTGGCTCCTGGATCTAGTCTCTACCCCTAAGCACTGAAAAACTGAGCTCTGGATAATGGAGCAGAGAGGAGGGCATGCACACAAGATCCACAGCACAGATCCATGATCTGGGTCCTCCTTGTCTTGAACACACGCATTAAGCACCCCCACCCCCAACCTCAATGGGGCTGTCAGAGCTCGTACCCCCGACCTCTGTGTAGCCGTCAGAGCTCATACAAATGTTTAATGTGACCCCTAGGACAGAAAAGGTTCCCCACCACTGACCTAGCTCTTAGTGTCCGTCCGGTGCCGGGAGCCCGAGGCTGTTTGGGGAGAGTGGGAACTGGGCGGCAGCTCGCAATCGTCTTTGCCTATCAGCTGTGGTGTCCTGGAGCTCGGAGCTGGTGAGGAGGCGGAGTCGGGACCTGTAAAGAAATAAAAGAGACTGGTTAGTCTACGGCGGCGTGCCTGGAGCCCAAGGCTGTTTGGGGAGAGCGGGAACGGGGCGGCAGCTCACAGTCATCTTTACCTGTCAGCTGTGGTGTCCTGGAGCTCGGAGCTGGTGAAGAGACAGAGCCGGGACCTGTAAAGAAATAAAAGAATCTGGTTAGTCTAAGGTGGTGCCATAGGCGCGCGCCTAGAGCGCGCCAAAGGATCGCGCACAAAAGGATGCAAGCCCTTTGGAGCGCCCTTCGGAGAGCCCAGGAGAGCGGACCCTGCCCTATAATCTACGTGTGAGAGCTTTGACTGTGTGTGTGTAGAGAATGGCTAATGCAAAGCGAGGGAGGGGGGGACTCGTTTGAAACCACCACTGGTGAAGTAAACCTGCCAAAACAACGAAAAATAGACAATTTCTTTACAAAGCAGGCAGCAGCTGGTATAAGGGATCAGGCCTCTTGTTTACAGCTGCCAGTGGTAGAGCAATCCCAGCAGCTTGGGGAAACTCAGAGGGAGACAGAACATTCTCCAAGACAATCTGGGCAGCCATGCCCCGAGGAAGGGATAGGACAGGGCCTCCGTGTCCCCCAAAGCCCAGTAAAACTACCAGCAAATATAGACCCACGGTCAGGGAATAGGCTGGCAACTTTTCTGACAGACCACCTCCTGCTAACGGTAGATACTTTGAATTTTGTTTTAACAAGGATTACTAACTTACAAGAAGCTATGAATAGGGTTAACGACCGATTGTCTGGAATTGGGGGAGGTAATTGGGAGTTGGAACCTGAAGGGAAAGGAGTGGGGATGTCCTACAGGGCCCAGATTTCTACTCGTCAGGCCCATGGGTATCTTGAACCACAGGTTTGCACCAACCAAGTACCTCCACTGATCCAGTGCAAGGGGGAGGGGACCCTGGGCCCAATATGTAATGTATTACTGTTCACAATCTACCCGGAGGGGAGATGGCCTAAACCTAAATGGGACACAGTCTTTGATGTAGCAGAACACCTTAGAGTCCTCTTACATTTAAAAATCACAAGATGTGATTTTGCCTCAGTGGATCATTTGCGGCCAGAAAAGGGCAGACAAACTATTCTGGTGACCTTTATATCCATCCCACTGATTAAAGAAATTCTAGCACATCGAGTAATATTAGAAAGAAGGGGAGTTTTCGTATCCCGAGTGTTTCAGCCACAGGGAGAGCATGGTATTGCTTGTAAGCAGGGGGAGCCAAGGTCGGGAAGAGGTCTTTCAAGGGAGCAAAATTCAGAGCAGGCCAAACCAGTAAATAATATCAAGAGGGAGCAGGATGGAATGGAGTTCTTGGAAGCCACCCATAGGACTTCGGGTCAGCAGGGTAGTATAGTGCAAGCTTCCTACAGTATGGAGGTGGAAATTGTGAGGGAGGAAAAAGCCAGACTAGAGATCCAATCCTCAAGGGATTCTTACTTAGTGGGGGTACAGCCTTCTTTGGTGACCTCAACTACGCTAATTGAGAGGTTGGAATTAGTCCAGAGGCAATTGGGGTCGCTTAAGTACATGGATAGGGAGTATAATCTAGGGGACGGGAGCGTTGGGGATAAAGTATTTACACAAAGAGGGACCCCATCTCTAGTAGTAGGATCTATAAGCCATGGAGAATTCAATACAAGGAGAGCTAGCATTAAGAGACCAGAGGGAAATATTCTGGTCTCCCCAATTCATGGGAAGTATAAGGAGGCGGATCGAGGAGGAAGTTATAGGATGAGGGGAGGCCAGCTCCCCCCAGTCCCCTGGGATAGTGTCCAGGAGCCAATGACAACTAACATCCTGGATTCCCCTACTGTTCGGGAGCAGGAATCTCGGGAGCAGGGAAGGCCCTCCCAACAAGGGGCAGATGACTACCAGGAGCAAGACCAGCTCCAACGGCAGAGCTCTTTAATAGGTGCCCCATTGGCAATCTCAAGCCCCAGCAAGAACGAAACGGAACAACTGTTAGATACCCAGGCTCCCCATAAGACCGATTGACTAGGAAATAATGACCGGGATAAACTTTCCATCCTGTCTTGGAATATAGCAGGATGGAGGGCAAGATGTGTGGATTTCGATTTTTTGTTATTTTTAGGGCAGTTTGATGTAATCCTGCTTCAGGAGTCGTGGGTAGTTGGGAATACTAGTGATGCTTATTTAAGCGGCTTTCAGACCTTCAACCTAGGGGCCACTTCCTCGTTAGTAGGAGGTAGGCCCAGTGGGGGGTTGATTTTATTGGTGGCAAAGGATTTATATATCCAAATTAAAGAAATTGGTACATACAAATCAAATTTTGCATTATATATTTGTTCAATGCTGGGAGGAGAGAAGCTCTTATTAGGGAATGCCTATGTGCCGCCACTGGGATCTAGTTACTACTCGACAGAGATATGGGTAGAAATATCGGCCATATTGATGGAGGCCCAGTGTGAATTTCCGGAGGCTCCCCTCTATTTGGCGGGAGACTTTAACATGAGGTTGGGGAACATGGCAAACAGTGGGGACCCAACTCAATTGGAAAGTGATTGGAGTCGATTTATTAGTCCCCCCACGAACCTCGAAAGATGAGTTTTTGAGCCCCACAAAGGAGTTGATGGAAAATCTGATGTCGGTTTTTGATCTCAGGGTGGTAAATGGATGAGTGTCGGGTGACAGGGAGGGAAACTTTACTCTACACACACCAAATGGGTCAAGCATGGTAGATTATTTCTTGGCCCCTAGCAATAGCTTTGGGGCCATTCAGCGGATGGAGGTGGTTGCGAGAGCAGACACTTCCCATTTGCCGATCCTGTTGATTTTGGAGCAGGTAGGAAAGGGTGGAAAGAAAATGACTGTAAATAGATTTAAAGGAGAAATCCAGGAGGAAAGAGTTTGTTGGGTGAGGAGGTGGCCAAGGGAGATGGTTGAAGCCTTTAATACATTAATTGAGCAGCAAGAAGTCAAGGAACTACTTGAGCCGCCTGGGAGGGGTAAGGTAGATAACCTGCATATGGATGAAAGTCTTTTGCGACTGGTGTCTCCCTTGACTTTTCGGGAGGTTCCTGAGCAAAGGACTCGTGTCAGACTATCAGGAATTTCTCTCTGGTTTGATGGGGCCTGTAGGAGTGCTAGATCTTCGTTAAGGGGCTTGGTGAAGGAACTGAGGAAAAGACCAACAGCTTATCTCCGAGAGCAAGTACAAGTTGCAAGGAGGCATTATAGGGATATACTCAAATGTAGTAGGCTAGCGTATAGTAAGGCCCAATGGCAGGCCTTACATAGGGCAGTGAAGAGGAAAGAAGACCCAGTCAGATTCTGGTCCTTAATACGCGACTTGAGTAGAGGATGGGAACTCAGAATAAATCCAGTAGTTTTTCCCCAGGCTTGGGTCCTCTTCTACAGTACATTATACGTAGCGCCAGTGGTCAATAATAGTATCAAAATGGAACCTTGTAATAGGTTTGATCCCTGGTCCTCAGTAACCCCTGAGGAGGTTAAGGCTCTCATTCTTGCTCTGAAGGCAGAGAAGGCTCCGGGGCCTGATGGAATCACGCCAGAGCTATTAAAGACAAACCCCGATTGCTGGGCTGACCTTTTGGCCCCCCTTTTTTCTGAAATAAATACAACTGGAGTGGTACCTAGATCCTGGCTGCAAAGTACCCTAGTGCCAATTTTTAAAAAGGGGGACCCTAGCTTACCAGCCGATCAGCCTATTAAGTATAATAGGGAAACTCTATGCCCGCTTCCTACTAGGGAAAGTGAGTGCATAGGTAGAAGAAACAGACCAGATAGGACCAGAGCAAGCTGGCTTCTGTACTGGGAGGGCAATGGTGGACCATATCCTACTATTGACCTCTTTGATCCAAAAGTATACGACCCAGAAGGGTCGCCTGTATTTGGGATTTATGGACTTGGAGAAGGCGTTCGACTCCATCAGTAGAGAACGATTATGGGTGAAGCTGAGAGACTTAGGCATGGAGCCTAGACTTTTGCTTTTGATTATCCAGTTACACCAGGATAACTTGTTAAGAGTGAGGCTGGATAATAGAGGGACCTTGTCTGAGGCAATCCCGGTGCAGAGAGGGGTAAGACAGGGGTGCCAGCTGGCTCCGATATTATTCAACTTATATATGAATGATGTGATCCAGTTCATGAATACTAAAGACACCCATGCTCCTCTGGTGGCTCAAAGACGCCTCCCAATTATGCTTTACGCTGATGATTCGATGTTGATATCGCAAACGCCCATTGGCCCGAAGAGGCAGCTTGAACTTTTTGAGAGTTATTGTAGCAGGGAACTACTGACTATAAATTACCCTAAATCGAAGATCCTAGTGGCTGGGAATGGGAAAAAGGGAAACCATTGGATATGGACGATCAAGGGAAAGGCTATAGAACAAGTTCCCCACTTTAAATATCATGGGGTTATCTTTTCTGAAACAACAACTTGGAAAAAACATCTTGCACAAGTTAAAATTCAGGCAAGGAAAGTGACAGCGGCTATTCTGAAATTCTATTTTGGCCAAGGAGGTCGTGTGATAGCCACTGCAATTGCCTTGTTTAGATCGAAGGTAGTGTCTCAGGCCTTGTATGCCGCCTCAGTTTGGGGCCTAACTTATATTGATAAATTAGAGGAGATCCAAAATGGTTTTTTGGCCTCAGTTTTAGGTATCCCGAGAAGCTTCCCCCCCAAGTGGTCTCTCGGTTAGAGACAGTCTCAGTCGCGGTGGGAACCCTAATAAAACGCCAGGTGATAAATTACTGGGTTAAGTTAATGACTGCCCCGAGGAAGGACAAATTCTTAATAAGTATGGCCCTTGGGAATGGGTTGTTGGAGTCATGGGCCGCACAGGCCAAACTGGAAATCCAACATCTGGGATTGGAGGTGGGGTCTCTAGGAAGAATCGGGCCTAAGGCCTTTAAGAGCTTAGCTCACCAGAGAATGCAAGATCAAGTTAGGCAGATGGAACACTCACTACTGAGTTCGCAACAAGTTACCCTGGAAATCGAGATACATCAGCCCCAAGCAATGAGTCCCTATTATCTTTTTTCATGGACACACCCAGATAGACGTATGGCATTCACAAAATTGTGATGCAATTCATTCCCCTCAGCGCTTCAGGAAGGGAGATATAAGGGTATTCTTAAATCCCAAAGAGTCTGCCAACTATGTGACCAGGGGGAAGTTGACACTGTGAAGCATATTCTGTTGAATTGCCCTGCGCTGATGGGACCCTGGATAAAATACTTGGGGGAAATTCTAATGGATTTTCAATCTAGGGCCAATGTTTGGTTATGCGGAGGTTATTGAGCCCTAACGACAATGTAGTCACTAGAGCTGTGGCAGATTTGCCAGGGCAGTGCTGATTATAAGAGTGCCTATCCTCAAACAGCGGGGACAATTACTTTGAAAATGTTCTGAAAATTGTTCTGGAATCGTAGGCTTACGCTCTGGTGACTGGATATTGGGTAAGGTAAAACGGGCTGGATAAAGGATTTAAAGGTCAAGATTTCTCTCTAGGAGAGATAACAAGGGGAGAAACGGTACTCCCACCAATAGTATGACAAAGGCCGGTTCTTTTTCTTTGAATTTGTTTGTAAGGTGCTCTTCTAATGTACTACTGGACTGTCACTTTGAGTATACTTTCTTAGCGGTCAAAAGTCTCCCGCATTAAAGCTCCGAAGAAGAGCTAGGGGAAAGTGTATAGATTATTATTACCTAGTTGATTGTATGTTATAATATATAATGTCCCATAGTTGTTTGTATAGACGTGGGTATTGTCACTGTATTGTTGGTAAATGATGTTATAACCAGTGGTTAAACAATAAATATTTTATTATTATTAGTGTCCGTCCCAACTCCCTATGCAGGAAGTGGGACCAGCTGACCTGGCCAGGCCCACCGCCCAGCAGGCCACACACATGCCCGGAGCTTCTCGCCCCCCCTCCCCCTTCCGATCTTGATTCTTCCCTAAGAGAGATCTCAGAAAAGTCACGTGAGTGATCGGGACGTCGCCGGGTGGGGGGTTAGCGCTGAAAAGTTGTTGTTTGCAGGCTCAGCTGAGCTGTGTGTAACTTCAGGCCAGGGCTGATAATTTCTCATACTGAGAGCAGACCAGATTCACACTCTTTCTGACTGTGAGACTGAGAGTGACTGCGGCAGCACGCACGGCAAACGCCCAGGAGAATGGAGGGGTGGGGCCAGTGTGTGCGCCCACAAGCACACACGGCATACAGACGCAGTTATTTAAGTCACGTGTGTGTGTGACTCAGTCAGAGGCCCCGGCCCCTCATTAGTCACAGAGGAGCGCATGCCGCTCAGTGCATGGTGTGAGGTAGGAGCAGAAGAAGAGACTGCTGTGCTGAGCGGGGCTGCCACAGCACTGTCGGTAGCCCGAATTTCTGGCCGATGGATCGATGGATCCCTTTGGTGGCAGCTGCTGCTACTACCGAGGACAGGAGGGGTGGGCAGTTGAGTAGAGCTGCAACCTGCCGCCAGAGGGTTCCACTTCCCTGCTGGCTTCCACGTTCCTCTCACCACGTAATCCATCCGCGGCACTTCCTTGTCCTGGACTCTGTGGACCTGCGGCAGGAGAAAGCACAGCCGCTGAGTGAGTAGACAGAGCGCCAGCAGTGAGCAGTCAGAGTTGGACAGCAGCGGGTACCAAATAAGGAGCAAGGTGCGTTCTGTATCAGTTTGATATGGAACACAACCTTTTAGGGGATTATACGGTACAGTTCCGTAAAAAACGGAACAGGTGGCAGCCCTACCTTCAGGGAAGAGACCTGTCTTTAATTATGATTGTAGCTTACCAGGTACATTGCTGGTGCTATATAAATAATAATGTGTTCCTGGGTGACATTAGGGCAGGTACTGAGGCTGACATGATTTGGGTGGGTGGAAGTTGAGCCCGCTTCTGTTCCTTAATTGCTTATCCCTTGCGTGTCGTAGAGGGAAGGAGGTGAGAGTCAGAGCCACAATGCTGAGACCCTGGAGAACCAGCAAGGGCTGTAAGCCAGGTGACAGAAGGGCTGGTGTTATCCCTCCCTTCCGGGTGATGTGAGAGAGGAAGAAGCATGGTTCCCTCTTCACGTATGCAGAGGGTGAAGGCTGCTGGCAGCCTCCCCATCCCCAAAGAGGATAACACAATGAATGGTCAGGAGTTCCCTTTCACAGGCAGCTTGGGGCGGCTTACAAATACTAAAAACATCAATTAAAACAACATAAAAGGAGGAAAAATAACTCATCCCACCCCACCGTCCCCAGCCCCCCCCTTTAAAGGGGACGGTGAAGAGGAAGGAGAAACCACATTAAGGAGAGAAGATGAAGCTTCAGTTCTTGGGTGCTGACTTTTTCTTATGCCATTGGCTGCTGAAAGTTTGGGTGTAAACAGACAAGATGCTGCCCACTTTTGCTCCCATTAACTCCAGATTCACCTGCTCGTCTGTCAGGTGGCTGCTGGATGTTCACCGCAGGGCCACTACTCACGGCATCATCCCAGGGAAGACCGATGACACCATGCAGGTGAATTCAGGGAAAGGCAGGACAATGCGCTGCCCCATGGCTGTCTCCTGTGTGTTGGGGGTGCCATGGGACCAGTGATGTGGGGTGGAAAATTTTCCACTACCAATTTTTTCTGCGGAAAATTTTCCAGGGCTGTAGGAAGATGCACAGGAAAATTTTCCAATTCAGCATTTTCTTATACAAATTTTATGCAAATTATTTAAATTCAAATAAGAACATTTGTATGGGAAATTTGCGGTCAGCTGGGAGCACCTTCCTCGAGGTCCCCCATGTGGTCTGCAGGGCCAGTATGGAGAGGGAGTTCCTGGTGGCTGCACCGGGTGTGGAATTCCTTTTGGCGAAGGTCTGGATAACCCTGAACCTCCCTTCCTTCCAGTGTATGACTAAGACCTGGCTGTTTCAGCAGGTGTTTGGCAGGGGAGATGGGGTTTAGGGTGGGGGGGTTTGGGTTGGGGAGGGAGATTATTTGTTTTTGCCTTCTCTTTTATTGTATTGTTTTAGCTTGTTGATTTATTGTTTTTTATATGTAAGCCGCCTCAAACTGTCTGGAGCAGGAGGGGCAGGATAACAAAATCTGTTCAATAAATACATTTTCTGATTCAAAATTTTCCAGAAAACCCACATCACTGCAAGGGGGGCACTCCCGTGGCTGCTCCCATCTGCCTGCGTTTAGCACCATAGAGTCACAGCCAGCTTCCTAGGGCATCCGAGGAGCGACTGCAGCGCTATGGTGGTGGTGGTGGGAGCGTGGGCGGACCACAGCAGGGAGAAACACCTGCCCGTTAGTTGTGGTCCGGTGTGGAGCCCGTGGGTGGCGGCTGCGTGGGAGGATGGAGCAACCACGGGCTCTGGGGGCCTCCTCTATCATGTGTTAACACCCTTTGTAGGGGTTGCTGATGAGACAGAGGGCAGATGGAATAACTTCTCCCCTGCCATTTTTCCAGGGTGTATGGGGGAATAGAAGGGAAGTACATATTCACCTGCCTTCTGATTATTTTCAGCCCTCCCCCTTTCCAATGCCTCCTGGGGACAGAAGAAAAGAGAGGGCCCATTTGACTTCTCATGTCATTCCAGCATCTCCTTCCCCAGGATTTTACATGTGGACACAGTACCTCGTTATTCCTAGAGATGGAGTTTTAAGATGTGCATTGCGCCTTCAAGTTGAGGGTTGCTAGAGGTTCTGGGGCAGTGAGATTCAGCCTCCTGTACTGTCTAGGAGCCCTCTGCCTGTGGATGTACCTCTGCCTTGAGGGCTCTGTGCCTAGGAAAATGAGGGCATTGTGTATGTGAAATACTAGATTACTTGCACACAGAGGGCAGGGAATATGGGGGAGGGATTATGCCCCAGCAGCACTGGGTACTGAGTACCCACCATTTCTCCCCCCCGGGCACCTGAGCCCCTGAACACCTACAGAACTGGTGCCTGTACTTCAGTTTTTATGAGCTGAAAGAACTGAGCTGCAATTTCATTTGGCTTTTAGCTCACTCTTGATGGAGTCTAGCAATTCTCTTCTTCTCCTAGACTTTGGGTGTGGCTAATCACCCAAATGTACTCCTCGTAGCTAGTGATCCCAACTTTGGTCTGTTGCATGTTGCATGTAATTAAGGCTAAGGTCTTGGCCTCAGCTGTTTTAGTCATGTGGGGAATGAATATTCATTAATACCTAATCTTGTGAGTCCATGAATCTGTTAAGGTTTCATCCTCTATGATTAAAGCTACCCCTTGTAAGCAGTTAAATTAATAATACTATAAAGCACTTGATTTATTGAAGGTTATGCTAACGGTTGAGTATTTGTATTAAAATGGAAAAGGAGAAACCTTGACTGGCTGTGAATGGGAGGGGAAGTGGTGAAATGATGGAGAACTCTGGGTCTTGGTTGTTAATGTTCTAGTATTGGATCACTTAACTCACTGTATGCAAAGCTTTGTATCTAAAACATAAGTGCCATTCTGGGTCAGACCCATGGTTCGTTGAGCCCAGCATCCTGTCTCTGACAGTGGCCAGCTACAGTAGCTCGAGAGGAGTACAGGTACAGGTCATGGATTAGGGGCCAGATTAGGGACCGGATTAGGGGCAGTAGGTAGAGAGCGCGAGGTGATGGAGGCCCCATCTGGTCCATCTTTGTGGGGGGAGTTTCAGGAAGTGACGCTGGTCGACGCGGCGGAGGTCCTTGGGTCTGTGAGGGCCACTTGTTGTGAACTTGATCCATGCCCGTCCTGGCTGGTGAAAGCCTCCAGGGAGACGTTGGGGATGGTGCTGGCGAGGGTAGTGAACGCATCCATGCAGCAGGGGAGGTTGTCGCCCAGCCTCAAGGAGGCTGTGGTGCGCCCCCTGCTGAAAAACCATCATTGGACGTGGACGCCCTCGCCAGTTACCGACCTGTCTCTAACCTTCCCTTTTTAGGGAAGGTTATTGAACGGGCAGTGGCACTCCAGCTCCAGGTGCATCTAGACAGCATCGGTTTCCTAGACCCGTTTCAATCTGGGTTCCGTCCCGGCTATGGCACTGAGACGGCTTGGTGGCCTTGGTCGACGATCTTCGCCGGGAGATGAATGCCGGCTGTTCAACATTTCTCATCCTGCTAGATCTCTCGGCCGCTTTTGACACTGTGGACCATGGGCTGTTGTTGAGATGGCTGCGTGACCTGGGGGGGTCTGGATGGGACTGTTCTTGAATGGTTCCATTCATTCCTCTCGGGGAGAAGCCAGTGGGTGGTGCTGGGGGAGGAGACATCTTGCCCCCACGTCTTATCATACGGTGTTCCGCAGGGTTCGATTCTGTCTCCGTTATTATTTAATGTTTATATGCAGCCTCTGGGGGAGGTCGTGAGGGGGTTCGTGGTGCGTTGTCACCAATATGCTGATGATACTCAGCTGTACCTCTCTTTTTCAGCAGACCCAGACCCTGCTATCTCGGTGCTATCCCAGTGTTTGGAGGCCGTGGCGGAATGAATGTCGCAGAACAAACTGAAGCTCAACCCCAATAAGACGGAGGTGATGGTGGTGGGGAGAGTGAAGGAGGTGTAGGCCCCTCTTATTGGAGGGGTTTGCCCTCCTATAGCTCAACAAGTGTTGGGGGGGGGGTGTTGGATGCGGACCTCCGCCTAGAGCGGCAGGTGGAGACAGTTGCAAAGGCTGCCTTCCTCCAGTTGTATCTGGTGCGGAGGCTGCGTCCGTTCGTCTCCGGCCCGGACCTGGCCTCCCTCATCCATGCCTTCGTCACCTCGAGGCTGGACTATTGCAACGCGCACTACGTGGGGCTTCCCTTGTGTTTGGTTCGGAGGCTGCAGCTAGTGCAGAATGCGGCGGCCCGTCTCCTTTCGGTGACGGGTCGCAGGGAACACATAACACCGGTGCTCCGGGCTCTGCACTGGTTGCCGATAGCGTACCGAGCCAGATTCAAGGTGTTGGTATTGATTGACCCTACATGGTCTCGGTCCCTCATACCTCAGGGACTGCCTCGCCCTCCGCGCCCCGGAGCGGCTCCTTCGGTCTGCCGGGGGTGCCTTCTTAGAGGTCCCCCGTGTTAAGCGGGGGGCCACAATGGAGAGGGCATTCTCGGTGGCCGGGCCGCATCTCTGGAACTCCCTGCCGGAGGAGGCCTGCCTGGCCCCAAGCCTGTTAGTATTTCAGCGAAGATGCAAGACCTGGTTGTTCGCCCAGGCCTTTGGGGAGGGCGGTGGGTAGTTGGTTTTTTATTCCCCCATCCCAAGTAATTTCCTTGTACCCCAGGCCCTGTTTGTGTTTTAAATGTTTATATGATATTTTAAAGTATTTTGGATTGTTTTAAATTGTATTTTATGACTGGAAGCCGCCCCGAGCTGTGTTTCAGGAGGGGCGGGGTACAAATTTAATAAATAAATAAGTGGAGGTGTGACCTATCTCCTGCTAACCACTCCCAACTACCTGTAGCCAGGGCTTTAAGCTTCAACTAGTAAGCATATTACTAGGGTCTGTCCCCAAATAATGTATCTAGTTTCCATTTGAAGCTAATTATGGTGCTGACTTTCACTGACTTCTCTGGCAACGAGTTCTACAACTGTATTGTCTACTGTGTGGAAAAACTACTTCCTCTTGTTTTAAATCTGCCACAATTTAACTTCAGAGAGTGTTTACGTGTTCTCTTCTTGTGAGAAAGGGCAAACAACAGTTCATTATTTACTTTTTCCACACCGTTCATAATTTTATAGACTTTTGTTACGTCTCCCCTTAATGGCCTCTTCTCCAAGCTAAACAGCCCTAACCTATTGAGCCTCCCCTTCTATCATCCTTGTTGCCCTTCTCTGAACTTTTTCAAATTCTGTTATATCTTTGCTGACATGGGACAACCAGAACTGCACACAGTATTCAAGGTGGGGTTGTACCAAAGATTTATACAGTGATGGTATGATATTTTCCCTTTTATTTTTCTATTCCTTTTGCAATAATGCCTAGCTTAGTTTGCTTTTTTGACTGCTGCTGCACACTGAGCCAATGTCTTCAAGGAATTATCCACAATTACGCTTAAGATCCTTAGTTACACTCAGATCAGAACCTAATATCATGTATGTATAGTGAGGATAATTTTTCCCTATGTGCATCACCTTGCACTTACTAACATTGAATTTCATTTGCCATTTGATTGCCAGTTCACCTAGTCGTGTAAGATCTCTCTGTAGTTCCTCAAAGTCTGCCTGAGTCTTAACTATCCTGAGTAATTTGATGTCATCTGCAAATTTAGTCACCTCACTCTTTACCCCTTTTTCTAGATCATTAATGAATATGTTAAACAATACTGGTCCCAGTACTGACCCCTGAGGCACCCCACTGTTTACCTCTCTCCAACTTGAAAAATGACCCTTTATTCCTACCCTTTGTTTCCTATCTTTTAACCAGCTACCAGTCCATGACAGGACTCTTCCTCTTATACCATGACTATTTAGTTTGCTTTACAGTCTCCTTGAGGAATTGTAAAGTAACCAATCAGGACAGTTGATTTAGATGGGAAAAGTCTAGGGAGAGACGATTATGGTGCCACATCATGGTGGATATGGGCATAATGGGAAAACATCTGATTTGGTCAAATAACCAATAAGAGGGAAGTGATTTTGAAAAGCAACCAGTAAAGAAAGTAGTTGGAAGCTGCCTGATGGTTGTGTCAGTGGTTAAGTCCCTGAGCCATCAGTGCCATGTAGAAAAGGAGTGTGCGGTGTGCAAAAAACCAGGCAGGTGACAGATAGACATCATATCTCCCTCTTGAGCTGAACCTCAAGAGGGACATCATCTGAGGATGGTATCCTCCAGGTTGTAGAATCGCCCCCCTGTGGAGGATAATTTTTCAGATCCAGAGCTTGAATCTGGCTTAATCCACTCAGGCCTGTCTGCTTCAGCTCCAGTGCTAGACAGTGGTCCATCTCACTCTGACTAGCTGAGAGGGAAGTGGATTGGAGGAGGACAGTGCTTTTACCAGACAAAGACATCCCTAATTCCTCAGGGTCTAATGTTGATGCCTCTGTAGAAACAGGCAGACAATTCCCTACTAGCTTAGCTGATAAGCTTACTAGAAGCAATTAAAACATTAGATTTGAGACAAAAGTTAAGTAAAGAGGAGCAGAATGACTCTTATGAAGAATCAGACCCCGAGTATATGCCCAAAGTTCATTCCAATAGCAGGGGTTTGATACTGGATACTGCTTTTGAAAGGATAATTAAGAATAAATGAAAACCACCTGGAAACTATCTAGGGCACAGGATATTCTTTATCATTTTTCTGACAAAAAATAGTCTCTTTCTCGCACACCAAGGATATTGCTGCTGCCTCTCTTGCTAGACATTCTGTGCTTCCTATTGAAGGGGATGTTTTCCCTAAAGATAAAACTGATAGACGGGTAGACGCTGGATTATGCAGAGTATATGAAGCAGGGAATCAGAATCAGAATCCACCCTTATCTAGATGATATTCTGATAAGAGCCCCAAGCAGCTAACTCAGGATCTAGCAACGTCCATACAATATTTAGAGACACATGGATTCCCGTTAAATACAGAAAAGAATCACTTGCAACCAACACATGAACTAGAACATCTCGGCATCTTACCTAATACCAAAAAGGGTCGGATTTTTATTTCCCAACAGAGACTCAAATAGTTCAGGTCTCAAATAGTTTGAATCTTAGATGAGAAAGGCACCTCTAAAACTCCTAGCTTCCCTCCAGGGTCTCGTTGTGTTTCTTTAGACGTAATGTCAGCGGGTGTCTGAATGTGTGTGTTAACCTTGATATGAACACTGGTTTGGCCCTCTATTCACCATGTGGCGCTACTTAGACACACAGTCCATCTTGGGGCAAATCGGCCTTTTGCTCGCCCCCTGATCTCAGCACACAAGCGCTGCCACCTTGTTCCCCGTGTTGTACCTGCTAACACGCCACGCAATATCCTTAGACACAATGTTGGCCATGTGTTCAGCCAGAACATACAAATTGTCCTTGTGATGCAATGGTGTTCACATGGTGTGTTCAACGGGCCAAATTGGTGTTGGGATTGTTATGGTGCTTACACACAACAGCCAAACGCATGCTTAGGGGTTTTGACACCCAATCTTTGTTATGTCTAAAGACCCCCTTTGTTTCATGCATTCAGAACCTGCAGTGGGCTCGTTTACACCTGCGCCCTCTCCAAAGGTTCTTGAAACCCCAGCAACAGCACATAATGGGCAATCAGTGGATTTCCCTGAAACTAGCCAAGGAGATAGCAGATTCATTCACGTGGTGGATGAATCCAGAACTATTCACTCCGGGTTGGCCTCTTCAGGATCCACAGAGGATAACTGTGACAACAGATGCTAGTTTCCAAGGATGGGGTGCACATCTAGGGGACAGTTGCATCCAAGGAGTTTGGACTGGAATATGGACTTATGCGAATCAGTGAATTGGATGGAGCTCAGGGCAATTCATCGGGTTGAAGACCCTTCAACATTTCCCAACAGAGGGGAAAACATGTCAGGATTCTGACAGACAATGTGACAGCATTAGCCTGCATAAAAAATTAGGGAGGTTCCAGGTCTTCATTTCGAGGCTGTACAGATCATGAATTGGACCGAGACAAATCTTCAGTCTCTCACAGCCCATGATATCAAGGGCCAGAAAAATCAGATTGCAGATTTTCTAAGTTGCAAACGGTTGGACCCAGGAGAGTGGTCTCTTCATCAAGAGTCTTCTACGCACATAGTTGCCTCCTTTCGACAGCCAGTAATGGATCTGTTTGTATCTCCTCAGAATGTGAAGACATTCAGATTCATGAGCAGGACTTATTACCTGAAAGCACAGGCCTACGATGTTCTTTACCAACCATGACCAGAGGGAATACTTGTGTTTCCACCTTTCCCATTAATAGGAAGTGTGATAACCAAATGTAGGGATGAATGGGCCAGATTGATTCTAGTAGTCCCCTACTGGTCATGCAGGCATTCATTTCCAGATCTGATAGCTTGGCATGACAAACCTCCACTTTTTCTGGACCCAAGGAGGGACCTGTTATAACAAGGTCCCATAGTGTATCCAAATCTGTAATTTCTAAAGTTAACTGCATGATCCTTGAATGCCAGGCTTTAGGAAAATTGGGTTATTCGACTGCGATATTGGATGCTCTGATGTCTGCTAAAAAGCCTTCCAAAAATAGAATTTGTTAGAGTAGATGGAGGCTATTCCATTGATGGTGTACTAGGCATGGAATATCAATCTCAAAATCAAAAGTATAGGACGTTTTGCAATTTCTACAGGAGGGCTTGAGAAGGGCCTTCCACACACAACCAGCCAAGAGACTGGCTCCCCCATTAGTTCATAGATTTCCTGCTGGAAACTGAATACTGTACTAAAAGGTGTTGTTAAAAAACTTTTTGAGCCTTTGCAGGAGGTGTCCCTTTATTTTTGTCTTTGAAGTTAGCTTTTTTAGTAGCAATAACTTCTGTTAGACGCATTTCAGAACTAGGAGCCTTATCTATTGACTCTCATTTGTGCATTTTCAAAAAAGAGTAATTTCATTTAAGATTGGATCCTGCCTTCATGCCCAAATGTAACTCTCTATTTCACAGGGGACAGGAGATTTTTCTTCCTTCTTTTTGTTCCAAACCAAAGGATGCCTTAGACTGTTTATGGCATGCTTTGGATGTGAGGCGAGCCTTGAAAGTGTATCTGGAGCGCACTAAGATTTTAAGAAAACCTCTGCACTCTTTGTGTGTTATGGCTAGGGCTACGAATTTGTCATGGTCATGACAAAAGTCACGTTTTTAGTGACTTTTGCCTCCCTCCATGACTTTTGAGATCTTCCCATGACTTACATGACTTTCCCAAGTTTTTCAAGATTTCCCCCAAACTGAAAAGCAGAGCCGGCAAGAAGGTAGTGAGAAGAGCACGCTCAATGATGCTAAGAAGATCCACGGTGTCTTCCTGGAGCTCCAAACCCCTCCCTGGCTGTGGAGACGTGGCGGCATGGCAAGAAGCCGGCGAGAATAGCATGCTGGGCACCACCGGATAAAGCCATGGCCTCAGAAGCAGAGAACGTTACCATTGTCAGAGCTTCAAGAGGTGCCCAGGAGGAGACGGCAGCATTTCCTCTGCTTTTATCCCCTGCTTGGGCTTACAGTCTAAGTCTGGGGCTTTCAAAGGGCTTTACAATCCCTGGGTTTACAATCTAAGGGGTGGGGGGTGTTTTCCTCCTTCTATTCTGTGTTGGGTGGGTTACAGTCTGTGCTGGGGGGGTTACAATTTAATCCCTGGGTTTACAATCTAAGGGGAGGGTTTTTTACAAAATACAATATTGAATAAAAGTTTTTTAAAAATTACCCATGAGTTTTCTGTGACTTTTTCTCATTCCTGCCATGACCAACTCATGACGTTTTAAGAAAATTCCTATGACAGATTCGTAGCCCTAGTTATGGCACACGTAACAGAGGTCAGAAGGCTTCAAAGACATTGATTGCCAAATGGATTACGAGTTGCATAAAGGAGGCTTACTTGGCTTTGGCTTTCGAGCCCCCATCGGGAATAGTGGCCCATTCCATGAGGGGGCGGCCACCTCAACAGTTTATTCAGCCAGGGTGTCATATGAGATTTGCCGGACGGCAACCTGGTCCTCAGTACGTTCATTCACGAAGCTTTATAAAATTAATGTTTGGAATTCAGCAGATGCAACATTCGGAAGAAGAGTGCCGCAGGGGGTGCTAGATACAGTACCCACTCAGGACTAATGGGGACACTGCTTTGGTAGATCCCCAGTGTCCAGAATGTCTGGCCAGGACACCACAATAGAAAGGTAAATTTGGGTCACTTACCTTTGTGAATTGCTTTTCTATTGTTGCTGTCCTGGCCAGGCATTCGACCCAACCTCATTTGTTTTTTCTGGTTTAGTTTTTAGCTTGTTTTTTCAAGTTACATATAGCTAGCTGCTACAGAGAGAAGAAAGACTTTTATGATTATTTCAAGATTGTAGATGGTGTGCCCACCTCATTTTTAGTTTGAGGAGATATATTTTCAGTTTTCTTCTTAGAGTTCTTAGATTTTTTTAGGTAGGTTATATAGCTTAGATATCAACTGATGTTCTGGGGTCACGAGGCCCTGGAGCATGCACACTAATAAAATTTTATAAAATGCTGCCTCCTAGTGGTCATGCTGGAGTTCGCTCCCCAGTGTCCAGAATGCCTGGCCAGGACAGATGAGAAAAGTAATTCACAAAGGTAAGTGACCTAAATTGCTCTTTCTAGCATGACCCATCACAAAGTTCTGTGGGGTCTGGGCCACCCCATTATAGATTAGACAAAAGCATGGAAGAACCCAGCTGCACCAGAACCAGCCTTGGGT
Organism: Sphenodon punctatus; assembly: GCA_003113815.1. NCBI lineage: Eukaryota > Metazoa > Chordata > Lepidosauria > Sphenodontia > Sphenodontidae > Sphenodon > Sphenodon punctatus. The sequence goes on from QEPC01015038.1 coordinate 1,827,419, forward strand.
TAGTCGTGGTGCAGTTGATTTTGTCTTGATTTTGGAGTCTTTGCAGGACTCTCTGACCCTGTAGAGATAACTCTGCTCACATGGCAACTAGCAGGTTTTGTCTCCCATTCACTCTTGTATAATTTTCTTCAGCTAAAGGAACATTTTGACTTGGCTGCCCAATGTTATGAGTCATGAGTACTCCTACTTTCCATGTGATAAATGACCTGTGCTCAACTGTTCCATGGCTTCATGCTTGTTAACTTACTGGAAAGGAATAAAATAGTGGTGGTTTGGGTTCCATTTCATCTGTTACTCCCACTTGAGCGTAGAGATTGGTACCTCATTTCTGTTCCTTTCCCTGTCATGCTGGAGTATTCCTATCATCATCCTCATGTCTCACAATGGGTTGAGCTTTGATTACCTGACCCCACTACTCTACTGGCTGCTCTTCCCTGTGGATGATTAGCCAGACTTCAAAAAGAGGCATTTTTGCTTCCTTTGCTTTGTGTCAGTAGAAAGTAGCTAGTATCTTGACATCTCCTCTTTCTCTTAATCACTCATCACATGCCTGCAGAAAATAGTGGGTCTTAAGGTTACTGTATAAATAAATATTTTAAAGAAGAAAACAGCCAGAGAAATTGTGAAAAGGTGCATGCATCCGTAAGAATAATTTTTACAGCTTTCTTTTTTAAATATTTCTTCTGTCGCCCACTAAAAGTGCAAGCCTTAGCCCCCCTGGGCTTGTGCTGCCATTGGGTGTACCAAGCAGTTGTACATCAGGACAAAGATGACTAGAGCAATTAATACAACAGTGCTGCCACCTGCAGATCCCTATCTAACATAGCAGCAAACTTATCATGCATCCAGTCATTAATTTGCTTTTGCAAACGTCTGCATCTTGCCAAGTCATGGAAGGTGAAAAACCTCAATTTTACACCTATCCTGTCAGCCCCATCAGAGTTGTACAGAGTAGAGGGTGAAGAGGCTTTGACTCTCATAGGCAATTAGGTTATGTCCTGAAGTATGCAGTCTTATTACCCATACTCTCTTACTTTTAGCATTGCTACAGATATTGTTGATGCAACTAAAATAATTTGCTTCCATTTTAAATCTGGTTGCATATTTTTATTTCTTTTTGGGGAACAATGAATTAATTTTCACAAGCTGTCTAAATTTACCTCTTTGCCATATGTAATATTATCATGTCTTTTGTCCCAGGTGATAAGGTTTAAAGGAGATAGTGATTGTGCTTTTTACTGCCCTTCATAAATTTTGACTTAGTCAGGCACCCTCTAAACCATGTTTTTCTTTCCACATTTACTAATTTTAGTTTTGTGCACCCCTATTATGTGAAGGTTCTTTTATACTTTTAATAAATGTCATGCCTTTTTGGTACTTAACTTTTTTATCATTCTCATTGTGAGAAAATTGGATTGTAATACAGTAACAACTTTCTTATAGTAGATTTTTTGGTTTGAGGGCAGGGGGTTGCCAAAGACTTTTGCAACTTTAGTGTAAACACAATAAAATGATATAAAGACAAGATGCATCTGACTACATATTATTTTCTCCTTGTTGAGTGGTCACTTCACTTTTTCACTTGCAGTTTGAGGGGATCTCTGAAAGACCATACTTTTTGTCCAAGTGGGGACTGATTGTAAGAGTACCAGCTTTTATTCATTTTTTTTTACTGGCAACAAGACCCGGTTTTCTTCTTCCCTTTCCTCTGTAAGGAAACAGCAGCTTTTTGTTTCTTTCTCCTGCTCAGACAGACCAGAGGAAAATTGGGACCAGGTAATCCCCTTGGAATGAAGAAGGAAATCCTGTAGCTCTCTCTCAAAAATTTGTGTTCAGTATTCTAGTCAGATGATAGCTTTATGTGCCTTTTGCAATTTGTTTTAAATGTTAGTAGTGATCAGTGCCATCTGCTGTCTGAAGAAAAATGTGTCTAAGTAAATTTCCCTCACTTAAATGCAATACTTTTATCAGGCCAACAGCAGCAAAGGATGTAGATGGAAAAAACAGAGTACTTCATAGCAGTAATCTTTTGCACTGGTCTTGAGGCAGAGGATCCATTAGTGGGGGAGGTGTCAACAGTGCCCTTGTCATGGATGGATCATTATCTCCTCCAGGCAAGTATCCTGGTGCATGTCGGCCCCTAGCAGGGTGTGGAATCAGTTAGGTTGTTTCGCCCCCGAAGGCTTATGGAACCAGACTTAGATGGCTGCTCACTCAATGACCACATGACCTTGTGGACGGAGGCCATCAACCATTTGACTCCCAAGCATCTGCTCCCGAATCACTGACAACGCAGGTCCCCGTGGTATACGGAGGAGCTGCGGTGGATGAAGCGAGAAGGATGGTGGTTAGAGCGATGGTGGCGCCACTCTTGTACTGAAGTTGACCGATTGCGGCATAGGCTCTGGTTACATACTTATGCTGTGGTAATGCAGGCAGCAAAGAAGGTTTTCTTTGCTGCCCTCATTGCATCTGCTAAGTCCCGTCCGGCTGAGCTTTTCCAGGTGGTGAGGGGGCTGGTCAGTCTGGCCTCCCTCCACCTGGATTCACAGAGTTATTGAATGCTTGCTGTGACTTGTTTGTGAACTTCTTTGCAGATAAAATCGCTCAAATCCACCATGGTTTTGAAGTAACATTTTCAACAGGGGGAGAGCCAGAGGCAGTTGAAGCCCCATCTTGTCTGTTTTATGGGATGAATTTCAAGACGTGTCGCCCTCGGATGTCGGGGATGCTCTTGGGACTGTTTGAGACACTTCTTGTGAATTAGACCCATGCCCATCCTGGCTGGTTAAGGCCAGCTGGGAGACATTAGGGCCATTGCTGGCCGGGATAGTCAATGTCTCCCTTAGGGAGGGCAGGGTGCCGGACTGCCTCAAGGAGACGGTGGTGCAGCTCCTGCTCAAGAAGACATAATTGAACATTGATGTCCTGGCCAGCTACCAGCCAGTCTCTAACCTTCCCGTTTTAGGGAAGGTTATTGAACAGGTGATGGCTCCTGACATGTCGGTAAAGAACTTGGCAAATTTACCTATCTGGCCCCCCTGTACAGAATGTGAAGTGAGGGCTCTACTGAAGGAAATTTCTAATAATAAGGCTCCAGGTGAGGATGTGCTCCCTGGGAAATTATTCCGCCAGCATATAGACTGGTGGACCCCCATACTGTGTAATCTTTTTACATCAATAAACTACTCAGGATATATTCCACCAGGATGGAATTCCAGTATAATAATCCCCATTTTAAAAAGGGTGACAAAGCTTCTCCTGGTAATTATAGGCCTATTAGCCTTATTGACATCTTAGCCAAAGTATATGCTAGATTACCCCTAAATAAATTAGAAGATTGGGCCGAGACGAACCAGATTATGGCTGAGGAACAAGCCGGTTTTAGGACGGGATACTCAACTATAGATCAATGTTTTGTCTTGGCACACCTAGCTGTAAAATATGTTGTAGTCAAACGATCTAAGCTGTATGCAGTTTTCGTAGATCTAAGAGCCGCATTTGACTCAATTGATAGGAATTTACTGTGGGACAAATTTAGGAAAACAAATATAGATCTCAGGCTTCTAACTTTGGTGCAGCTGTTGTACAATAACACCGATATGCGAGTGAGGCTAGACAGTAAAGGGCAGCTATCTGACATTATTCCCTCTTCAAACGGTGTAAAGCAGAGCTGTGTCATTGCCCCCTTTTTATTTAAGTTTTTCGTTAATGATATAGTCAGCTACTTAACAAAATAATATTGTCATCTCCGACTATTGCTCAGAGACCTATATCCTCCCTCTTATATGTGGATGACATGGTGCTTCTATCATGCACCAAGGTGGGCACACGGAGATTATTGGAGGCATTACATGGGTACTGTGCATCCAATCATTTAGAAATCAACTACACAAAGACAAAAGTGATGGTATTTGCAAATTATTTTTCCAATAGTAAGTGGCAAATAGGGACTCAGGAACTTGAGCAAGTTAAAAGCTATAAGTATTGGGGAATTTTGTCCACCTACATGGCCACTTGGATGGGGCATATTGAGGCAGCAAAGCTGAAGGCAGACCATACCGCCAGTGGAGTGTTATGCTTTTGGAGAACAGCTGGGGCCAAGCTTGTTAAGCCTGCAGTGACACTAATAAATAAGAAACTAGCTCCTCAAATGATCTACGGTGCAGAAATTTGGGGGCATGTTTGTTCTTCCGGACTAGAAGCACCGCAACTTAAAATCGGCAAAAAGATTTTGGGGCTTCCCCTATCTGCTCCCTCGAGCCTGGTAAGGGCAGAACTTGGTTTACTTCCTGTTGCACACAAAATAAAAACTGCCACCTTTAGGTATTGGGTGCGGCTTCAGGGTATGGCAGAAGGCAGACTACCTAAAATGTGCCTCAGGGAGCAGGAAGGTTTCCAAAGGAAACTTGCATGGTGGCATAAAACGGAGGGGCAAATTGCAGCATATGAATTATCATTGGCTGAACTTAACTCAGAGTAAAGCAAGAAATCTGTTAGTTACCAGAACTACAGACATTTTCTCTTTGACTGTAATGGCCCAGGCTAGGGTATCTCCTGTTGCACCTGGTTACACGGATTTTAAAACGGTGTTTATTTTTGAAGAGTATTTGACTCAAGTGGAGAACCCGGCTGCAAGAGCTGCCTTTACAAGGTTAAGGCTGCAGCTATTTCCTTCAGCAGTTCTGGAAGGCAGGTACTTGGGCATTCCGCATAAATTGAGATTCTGCAGCTGTACGCAGAATAGAGTAGAAGACTCAGGACATTATATCCTCGAATGCCCATTAAATGATTCATTGAGGACCAAATACGTTAAACCATTATTAATAGGGAAAGAGCACTGGGAGGTAAATTGGAAACTCATATTTACTTGCTAACCCGAGTGGTATAATTATAAGAGCTATGGCAAATTTCGCCTGAGGGGTGGAACTGAATAGGGAAAAACTAGCCAAAAAGGAGTTAGGAAGTAATAAACTATATATGGGTCACACAATTTAAAGCTCATACCTCTCCTCATTGGGGATAGGGGATATCCGACAGTGGATAGGCACTATGTGAAACAGTTGCTACTTGTTTTGCTGAAATGACTGGATTTAAAATGTAAATTTCGTGTTATGGTTCTATACTGTAACAACTGTGTTAAATAAGTTAACTTGCCCTGGCTATTTCTGAAACTAGACAGGAGTATTGTCGTTCCCTATACAAACTTTTGGACGGACAAGGAAATTTTAACTTTTTCTATGTATATAACTGTTGATTGGTTATTTTGATCTGTTTTATTATTTTTGTATATATATTTGATTTGTAATGCCCTACGGCCGAACAATAAAATCATATCATCAGGTGGTGGCTCAATTCAGGAGCATCTGGACCGGGCCAACTTTTTTGATCCCTCACAGTCTGGCTTTCGTCCGGGTTATGGCACAGAGACTGTGCTTGTGGCCTTGGTCGATGACCTCTTCCGAGAGTTGGACCAGGGTCATTCGACCCTGTTGATTTTGTTAGATCTCTTGGCTGCATTCGATACCGTTGATCATGAGTTGTTGGTGACTTGGCTGCGGGACCAGGCAGGGATGAGCAGGACTGTTCTTGAATGGTTCCGCTCTTTCCTGGCTGGGAGAACCCTGCCTGTGGTGCTGGGGATTATTCATCTTCTTCTCTGGGCCTCGTGTGGAGTCCTGCAGAGTTCCATCTTATCCCCTCTCCTGTTCAGTGTGTATATGCAGCCTCTGGGGGAGGTTGACAGAGAATTTGGTGTAAGGTGTCAACAATATGCTGATGACACCCAACTATATCTTTCGTTTTCATCAGACCCACGTCTGGCAGTCTTGGTGCTTATCCGGTGTTTGTCAGCTGTGGGGGAATTGGATGAGGGCAGCCGCTTGAAGTTAAATCCTGACAAGACAGAGATGATGGTTGTGGGGAAAGCCAGGGAGTGATGGCCCCCATCATTGATGGAGTCCATCCTCCCCTGGTATCTCAGGTTCGGAGTCTGGGGGTGCTCCTTGATCCGCAGCTCCGCCTGGATGTTCAGGTGGTAGCTGTGGCGAAGGGGACATTCCGCCAATTACATCTGATACGTTGGCTTAGGCCGTATGTCTCAGACTCGGACCTGGCCACAATCATCCATGCTTTTATTACCTCAAGATTAGACTACTGTAACGCACTCTACGTGAGGCTACCCTTGGTGCTGGTCCAGAGACTGCAGCTGGTGCAGAATGCGGCGGCCTGTCTCCTTACGGGAACGGGCCAACGCAAGAGATGTGTATAAGAGACAGCCTCTCGTCTTTCCACAGACAGTGTAAGACCTGGCTGTTCCGCTGGGCCTTTGCCAAGGGAGGTGGGGTGGGTGGGTTGGGTTAGGGAGGGGCTCTGTTTGGGTATTGGGTTTTTTAATTAATGTTGATTTTAAATGGTTTTTATTATATGTTTTTAGAATGTTAGCCATCTCGAGATGCTTGTAAGCAGGAGGGGGCAGCATATAAATTTAATTATAAATAATTAGCCAGTGATTTGACAGGAGAACAGCTAACCAAATTAGAGTTAAGATAGAAAAATATTTTTCAAGCAGGACGTGTACAGCTGAGCCACTTCTTTGTCTTCCTGTTCTTGATTGCTACCAGTAAGTAACACCTTGTGAAAGATTTAGAAAAACATCTCAGTGTTTTTCTGAGTAAAAGTTTCAAAGTACTAACCTCATCTTGGGCTGTTGTAACATCAGCAGTTCATATGGGGCGCACAGAACATAGAATATACAATTCCCTTGTACTTGATTGACTAATTCATAATGGAAAAATGAAATCGTATGTTCAAAGGCAGAGAGAGGCATAAATGTCATATTCTTCTGAACTGCAATGAACTGACTGAACGCTTTCTGAACTGTCTTTATCTGATACAAAAATTCATAAGCACTAGCATTTAACGAATTACAGTTCTGTTTTAAGTTTAATTTAAAATGTTTTTCACACTGCTAAGGTTGATCAAATTTTTAAAGAAGTCTTCATGCCAACAAACTCTTATGTTTTGATCTTTATTTCATCTCAGCTGTTGGGAAATTAGAATTAACCCTGGTGGGAAATTGAAATCTCACCAGCATGAGTGGAGAATCGGACCTTATAGTTGTCGACATAGTTTTTGGGCTATAATATGGAACAGAAATTCTAGGTAGAATACCTTTTCTCAAACTACTAGTTTACTTTGCAGCATTTGACACACTTTGTATATGCTTATCTTGTCTTGAAAAGTTAGCAGGGGTTAATGAAGAAAGCCATGAAACTGTTTGAAGCTGTACCTTCCTGGTCATACTCACAGTAATGAAGAACAACCTCTCATCTGCTACCAAGTCACTCAGCAGGCTGTCCGCTATGTTGTTTGGTTGTTTTTGTTTTTGTTTTTTTAAGACAGTTGTTCAGATGATATATTTCTTTTTGGATCAACTTTTGTTGGTGAGAGTATGCAAACCTTCAGGCCACCCAGAGCCCTTCTTCCGGCATATACATCTGAACTACTTTGTCTCCATCTCTTATGTTTAGGACCAACATGGCAACCACACTATCTTCAGGCTATAGTCAAGGACGTGTTCACTGTGTTTTCCCCAAGGGCAGAATTGGGGAAACTGCAGTGAACACAGGTCCCTGGCTATAGTGCAGGGGTGGGGAACCTTTTTGAGGCTGGGGGCTGCATTGTCAGTCCCCGAACGTGCCGGGAGCCGCATGTCGAAATCAGAATCAATTAGCAAATTAATGTAAATCAATTAGGAATTAATGCAAATTAATTTAACAATCAATTAAAATAAATTAAATAATTTAAAGCAATTAAAAATCTATTAAAATATTCACACACAGAATATTCAGACAAACACGCACTCAAAAACTAAGACAGAATATTCAAACAAACATATACATACCCCCCCCAAATATTCTCACATACACACTGCTCTCCCCTTCCCTCTCCCCTGACTGCTAACGGAATGTCTCCACTTAGTTGCTACTGCCCTCTCCCCTGCCTGCTCCCCAGCCAGAGTTCCAGCAGCAGCAGGCAGCGCTGTCTCCTCTGGTTTAGTCCCGCAGCTCAAACGTGGGTGGGGAACCCCGCAAAGGGAGCACTGCTGCTCCCAAGGTGAGCGCTGCCCTGGTTCGGAGTTGCGCGGAAGCCTCCTCCACCGGCATGGCTTGCTTGGGGGCCTGGCAGGGAGACCTGCAGTATGGGGAGCCAGGAGGGAGCCGCTGGGGATGGGGTAGGGATGCTGCCTTGCCGCTTCACGGACAGGCGGCCTGGTCTCCGCCGCTGTGACAATAATCACAGCTTGTGATTATTGTGTGTGGCCCGCAAAGTCTCGTTTGGGCCACAGCGAGCCAGGCTATGGGCCGCACACAATGGGGAAGGGCTTGGAAGCTGGCGGACCATGAGGAAAAGCCCCGCAGGCCGGAGGTTCCCCACCCCTGATATAGTGTGGGTTTTCTTTTTTGTCTGTTAGGAAGCCAATAGAGGAGATAATGAGGTATGTCCTCATTCATCAGCAATACACAGATGACACTTGTTTTCATATCCTGTTTGTTCCCATTTTTAATAACACTTTTACCTAAGTATACCAATATCTAGCCAAGATTACAAGAGGTGGAAATGCAGCTGACTGTTGCTTAAACAGGAGAAAGATACAGGTTGCTTTTGGTGAGAAGGGATGGGAAAAGACAAGCATTTTGAAGGCTTCACAAGTATCATAGCACCACACTTTGGAATGGGATCTCGCCTTATCCAAAACACACGCCAGTGTGTGAGTTCTTGTGGCCCTTCCATTCTTTTTGGAAACACACACATAGCTATGTTCGCCAAAAATGTTGCTGTCTGTCAGCAGCTGCTGAGTAGTTTGTTCCTCTCTTCCCAGGTGCTGGCGAGAGACAAAAGTGATCCACACCTTATTTTCAGGCTGGGCTGCCATGGATTATTTATTTATTTATTTATTTATTATACATATTTATGAGTTGCCCTATATGCCTACGGCATCCCGGGGCGACGTACAACTAAAAACATTCATAAAACAATTTTTTAAAAACATCAACAATTTAAAAGACATCACTAGGGCAGGAGAATAAATAAAAATAAAATAAGATAAGGGCAGGGAAGAGCTAAAAACTCTATCCCCCCTCCCCAAAGGCCTGGGCGAACAGCCAGGATTTACAAGTCCGCCGGAATGTTAAAAGGCTTGGGGCCAGGCGAGGTTCCTCCGGGAGGGAATTCCAAAGATGCGGCCCAGCCACCGAGAATGCCCTCTCCATTGTGGCTCCCCGCTTCACACGGGGGACCTCCAGGAAGGCACCCCCGGCAGACTGAAGGAGTCGCTCTGGGGAGCGGAGGGCGAGGCGGTCCCTGAGGTACAAGGGGCCAAGACCGTAAAGGAATTGTTGTATTTGGTAATAAGTACACTGACCTTAGAGCTTCCTCTCATTCAAGACAATGCAGCCCACCTGCTCACCAAGTCAGCTCCTTAAAGCACATCACCCTGCTGCTTGGATTTCTGCATGGAACAATAGATAATTTTAACATGGTACTCCTCGTTTTAAAGCCCCTCTTAAATGAATTCAGGAGACCCACAAGGTATGCAAGAGTTAATTTCCTAAAGTGACTGCATGTTGGACTGCTGACCTGATTCCTCAAAAGCAAGCTGTTGTGTGGGCCCTGATCCTGTGGATCAGCTACTTGTATTCTCTACTGTGTTCCCCAGAGGCGCTGTTTTGAGGGTGTGTCATGCAGCCATAGGATTTCACGGACCACGCTAGATCACATGACCAGCTCTACCCTTCATAAAACCGGACCCGGCGGCGGCTGTGTGTGGAGCAGTTACTTGTATTCTCTACTGCGTTCCCCAGAGAACTGTTTTGAGGGTGTGTTGTGCTGCCATAGGATTTCACGGACCACGCTAGATCACATGACCAGCTCTACCCTTCATAAGACCGGACCCGCCGGCGGATGTGTGTGTAGCGGCTACTTGTATTCTCTACTGTGTTCCCCAGAGGCGCTGTTTTGAGGGTCTGTCATGCTGCCATAGGATTTTACGGACCACGCTGGATCACGTGACCAGCTCTACCCTTCATAAGACCGGACCCACCGGCAGCGGCGGCGGCGGTGCATGCCAAGGTTGCGCGCCTAAGGGCTGCACACGCAAGGGCGTGCCCTTGTGCGCACGGCCTTAGGCGCCGGTCGGGTGCAGGGGTGTGGGGCTGTTTTACTCTTGTGCTTTATTTGTTGAAGTGCTTTAGCGTTATGGCATCTGGGAAGAGAGTAAGGGATGATAAACAGCTTAGCCCCCTCTCCTCCACCCACACTTCAAAGCAGCGGAAAATTGATGGTTTTTTGGTCTCTTCTAGCAAAGATCCCGTTTTGGGTCCCATGAGAGACCCACACCCCCAGGGTGGTATTCCGGTGAGCAATCAGTTTTCAGTCTTGGCAGATCATTCCATACCCCCAGTGGAGGGCTCAGTGTTGCACTACTCCCCCTGTGATAGTGTTTTTGATCCTCAGCAGACAGTGATTACCCAGCCACGTTTGGATTCTAGTGATCCTCTCTACCAATTTTTGGTGGACCACGTGGCACTTACCTCAAAGTTCATGCAATTTTCGCATCTGCAGTTTCACCAACTATCTGAGAAATTGGATCATCTAATAGCTCACTCAGGTACAGGGGAAGGAAGGTCAAGTGGGAAAATCCTTGAGATCTCTGAGTCAGTTCCAACCAGGAGGTTGTTGGCAGACGTGGATCTGCAGCCCCGTCGGCGTGTAGACTTTGACTTTAAACCTTTAGCCGACGGGCAGCCCTGGGGTGGTGGGCAGAAAGGAGCTATATTTAGTTTGGATACAGCTAAGCTTCTTTTTGCAGTCCGTCGTCCTGCTGTGGATCACCTTCCAAATTAGTCTTCAGCCCTTGATGTTGCCGAACACCTAAGGCTCTTGTTATTACTTCCAATAACCAGGCACATGATTGGTTCGGTGGACCATCTACAATCGCCCAGGGATTCTTGGACCTTGATAGTTTTATTTAAATCATCGGTGCTAGTTACACAAATTATGGACAAAGTGCTGGGATGGTATGATAAAGAATGTGCAGACATGCGGACCTTACTGTGATTTTACACAAAGCAGTTGAAGAAAGTTCCCGCGGTACCCTCTTGGCAGGCCTTCTCAGAATGCAGACTGACATACCGTAAATTGCTTGTGGAAAAAAAAGGCTTCCTTTCAAGAAGCCCTATGGGCTCAACTTTTGGATGCCGCAATCCAAAAATCTACAACTTCCTTTTGGAAGTTGATTAAAATCCACTTTAATAATAGTATAGGGATAGGTAGCTTACCTCTTCTTTCGAAAGCAGTATGGCAGGACTATTATGCAGCCCTTTTTGCTCCGCCGGAACCCATGGTGGCACCACCTGTGCTGGAGGCAATGCATTGTTTCCCCCGTTGGCCAAATGTTACCAGGGATGAAGTGATCCCTCTGACTGCAGACCTTAAACAGGGGAAAGCCCCGGGTGAGAATCTGGTTACTCCAGAGATTATTAAATGTGCCCCGGATTGTTGGGCGGGGGTACTTGCTCCCCTATTTACCCAAGTAAATCTAACGGGTCAGATCCCCGGTGCATGGCTTAAAAGTATAACCGTACCTATTTTTAAAAAGGGGGATCCCACTTTACCATCAAATTACCGCCCTATAAGTTTATTGAGACTAGTGGGCAAATAATATGCCACATAGTTGTTGGGTAAACTGAGTGATTGGTTGGCATCTTGTGAGATTCTTGAGCCAGAACAGGTGGGGTTTATACAGGGTAGTTCTACAGTTGTTCAGATAGGGATTCTGACTTCCCTGCTGGGTAAATTTGTTGATAAAGGCAGGAAGATGTACCTCTGTTCTATTGATCTGCGTGCTGCCTTCGATTTGGTCTGCAGGGAGCGCCTGTGGACCAAATTGGAAGCTTTGTGTGTTGATCCAAGACTATTGTATCTGATGATGGCGCTTCATACAGGTACTTCCCTGCAGGTTCGCTATACCCCACAAAATCACTTAACTGACAGTGTCCCAGTTCAGAGGGGTGTGCGGCAGGGGTGTATCCTGGCACCAACCTTATTTAATTTGTATTTAAATGATGTGATAGCTCATCTGAATCAGTTTGATGTGCACGCTCCTAGATTGGCCACATGGACGATCGTCGCTCTCTTATATGCAGACGACACTGTTCTCGTCACAAACAAGGGTTGGTTTAGTGAGATCCATGAATTATTTCAAGGAATATTGTCAACAGGAGAACCTCCAGATAAACCTTGATAAAACCAAAACCATGATTGTGGAATCAGGGCCTAGAGCCAGGATGCAGAAATGGCATATTGATATAAATGAAATAGAGCAGGTAAAAACTTATAAACATCTGGGGATTATAATCTCGTATAATCTTAGTTGGCGATCGCATTATGAGGCAGTTTTGGAGGGAGCCCTGAGAACAGTTTCTGTACTGACAAAGTTATTTTATGGCAAAGGGGGGAAGCTGGTTTTACCAGTGTTGAAATTATTCCAGGCCAAGGTTCTGGGATTAATTTCTTATGCATTTCCAGTTTGGGGTATGGAGTACCTGCTCAAACTGGAAGTGGTACAGGCCAGGTTTTTGTATGCCATTTTAGCAGTCCCCTGGGGTACCCCACTAGTATTACTACGGGCTGAAACATGCAGCCCCCCCAGTTTATGTAACTTTGCTGCTGAACTCAATCAAATACTGGCTTACGCTAATAGTTTTCTCTGTTTCTACCAATGTGCTGCTATCTTCTGCTATTCAAGATGGTCTCTTTGAATCATGGGAAAAGAGGATAGCTTTGGAAGTATTTAAGTTGGGCTTCTCTAAGCAGTATTTAAGGGCCAAGGGTTTTGAGGGAGCAGTATTTTGAATAAAACAACGAATTTTGGATCAGTCCCGACAAGTGGAGCATTCTTTGTTGGAGGTGCAAAAGGTTGCTCCCCTTTATAAAGTTCTGACCCCAGTAACCTATTTTAAGGGTTACTTATTCATGTGGCCTTACTCACATGCGTGAGTGGCCTTTACCAAGTTCAGATTGAATGCTTACCCCTCAGCTACTCTTGAGGGGCGTTATCGAGGTGTTCCGAGTGGGGAAAGAGTTTGTCGATTGTGTGACTTAGGTCAACTGGAGACCAGTGAACATATTTTTTTTCACTGTTTGGCTTTTGAACTCCCTAGATCCCGCTTTTTGTTTGGGTGTAGTGAGAAGGATAACTTACCAGACCAGGTGGCTCTGGCGAAACTCCTTAGCCCAGTGGATTCGTTGAAAGCAAGGAAGGTTGTGCGTTTCTGTAGCCGTGCCGTTCAGATACTTGTTTCATTATATGAGTATGGCTAGTGTTGACCCGGATAATGAATGAGGTGTAAAGAATATGCTTACTGTGGAATTAGTCTGAAGGATGGGTCTGATTTTGATTTAAAATTATCTTTGTGTGGGAGTAGTGGGGTCTGGAAAGTGGATTATGCACTATTTTGTTATTTGTTTAAAGTTATTATGTGTTAATTGTGTTTATTGTCTATTTTGATTTTAATTTACAGTTCGTTATTTGTATATATATATACTGGTTTTAACTTGTAAGTTTATCTTGGTTTATTCTGGATTGTGGATTGTTGATAACCTACGGGTTAACAATAAATACTAATCAATATTTAACAATATTTACATGAATTCAAGTTATTTAAGAGTGCCTCTTCAATGGCTTATGTTTCATAGGAAAGCAGAACTACCCACTTTGTAAGTCAAGTTTGTAAGAGTAGAAACATAGCCTTGGCATCAGGCCTGAGAGTATAGTACTCTCTTTTAGAGGAAATAAAGATGACCACAGACTTCAACATATTCATTATGGGTACATAGTCTGCTGCTTTAGCTCAGCATTTGCACAACACAGACACAGTGAAGAAAAAGAAAAGAGGAAGAGGAGAAGCTATTGCATGCACACTGAAAAACATTCTAGCAGCTTTCAAATATTTTAGTGGGGTAGCAGTATTTGAAGGTTATTCTCACTGCCCTAGTCTTATGTTAGTACTCACTGTATTATTATTATTATTATTTATTTATTGTATATTGCTTCCAGCGTTCAAAGTACTTTGCAGTCCTTATCTAGTTCACCCTCACAATGTTCTTATGAGGTAGGTTGTTCTTCAAGTGGGGCTCTGTGCACTCACACCATTGGGCAGCGCCTGCACATATTGGCTCAAGAAGCTTCTCAAAGCAGTTCTTCTGTCGCACTCCACAGCCCCTCTCCTCACATCTCATGTTATTGGTGGGCTTACAGCGAGACTATAAATAGAAGGGGCAGAACGTAAATTACCATAGTTCCTTCCAACCGCCATAGCATTTGGTAGTTGAGGGAAAGTTTTCTCATCTGGCTAACTGCCAGGCAGTCAGTAGTTCCTTCATACAAAAAAAAAAAAGGTAGAAAAAAAGAAGAAATAAATATAGAAGAAAAGCACCACATCTCTGTATGCCCGACTGGGACTCAGCCCCTTGAGCTATATTATGGTGGTTACCTTCAAAAAGGGAGGTTTTAGGAAATGTGTGAGGTGTCCTACCTCAATCCCAATAATTGACCCTCATGATGAGTGTCTAATCTGCCTTGAGTAGGCACATAAGCTGCCTTGAGTGACTGTACCAGCCACTTCAGTAGGGTGATAAAAGACAGAAGAATGTGTGTCCAATTTCTTTTGACTAAGAGAGTGCTTAAGGCACCAACAGAGTGTCTGAAACCCTCTCCCCAATTCTGCACGGTTCCACCACAGAAACCAGACTCGGCGCTGCCTTCTATGGCACTGCCATCACCGCTAGCATAGTCTCTGACCCAGGGTCCACCTGCTCCTCCGGCACTGACCAAACTGGTGTAAGAAGCCTTGGCACCGACAGCCACTGCGCCAGCCTGCCTGGTACCGAAGATGACTTAGGAAAAAAAAAGGTAAATGAATATAGTAATTTCCTCACCACCTAGGAAAAGAGACCAAAAGAGGAAGAACGTTTTGAGCACGACGGAGAAACCCAGAATGAAAAAGTGAAACAAAACGGAGAAAAATCCTGCTTATAAAAAGCCTAGGAAGAAAACGGCTCACCCTTCTACACCAACACCCAACATGGAGGTGGAAATGATATCGGTACACCGATCACCACAAATGCCTACCTCCATTCCAGCAACACCATCAGCCACCCCCAAAAGCTCAGAAATACAGTCCCCCATGTTTTCTCCATACTCTTATTTGGACAGTGATGAGCCTGCTTGCACCTCCCCAACTCAGTTTTTATACGTTCAGCCAGACCCCCACAAAGACAGGGCTCCTCCGCCAGCTTGGCAACCCCCAGTAGCATTTCCATATGGACAGCCATCGAGCACAGACTCACCAGCATATATGCCAGGCTCTCAGCAATGCCCCCCATACATGTACTGGCCATCTCCATGGGTTAAGGTGGGAAGGACTGACCCCCTCAGTGTGAGGGAGGGGTGAAGCCCTTTGGAGAGGGGGGGTGTTATCCTCCGGTGGCAGAGGAGGATAGAGGGTGTATTTGGGGGGTGGGGATCTCCCTCAGGAGGCTGGTGGGGCAGCGTCCGGGGGTGTGTGTGTCGGGGGAGTGGACTGAGGGGGTGTGGACTGAGGGGGTGTGTCTGCAGCCATAGGGGTCATGCTGGGCCAGGGGAATTATGGTCCTTCTGGGAGGTGAGTTTGATCTGTGAGACGAGACAGATGTTGTATATCTGTCCCGCTCACGGGCCCCCAGGCAGGCGGTGAGGTGATCGGGGACCAGAGGGCCCCAGGCCTCAGTTTGATGCTGGTAAATGCGAGGTCGGTGGCTAATAAGTCTACTACAATCTGGGATATGATCGTGGACCAGGCAACCAACCTCGCATGTGTTACGGAGACCTGGTTGGACACTGAGTCAGGGCCTATATTGGCTGACCTTGTTCCAGCTGGGTACTCTGTACAGCATCAGCTGCGGCTGGAGGGCCGGGGGGGGGGGCAGTGTAGCCATTTTTTTTAAGGATACCTGGTCTGTGAGAAGATTTCCTGTACAACCTATCATGGGTGTGGAGGGTCTCCATTTGGTGTTGGATTTGGCTGGACACAGAGTGGGGGTACTGTTGGTATACCGGGCACCCACCTGTACAGCAGCTTCCATGCCCGTACTGACCAAGCTGGTGTCAGAGGTGGTCTTGCGGTCCCCCAGGGCAATAGTTCTGGGGGACTTCAACATCCATGCCGATGCCAGTCTTGGAGGGGCAGAGCGTGAGTTCATGACCACCATGGCAACCATTGGGCCCCACGCATGTTGGGGGACATACCCGGGACATGATATTTTGCACTGGTCTTGAGACAGGGGATCCATTAATGGGGGCGGTGTCAACAGTGCTCTTGTCATGGACAAATCATTATCGCCTCTGGGCTGGTATTCTGATGCATGTCGGTCCCCGGGAGGTTGTGGAACCAGTTAGGTTGGTTCGCCCCCAAAGGCTTATGGAACCAGAAAGGTTCCAGATAGCTCATGGGGATGTTTTTTCTGACCTCGATGGCTGCTCGCTCAATGACCTTGTGTCCATGTGGAATTCCGTGTTGGCGTAGGCCATCAACCGTGTGGCTCCCAGGCGTCTGCTCCCCATGGCATACAGAGGAGCTGTGGCGGATGAAGCGGGAATGGCGGGGGTTAGAGCGATGGTGGCGTCACTCGTGTTCTGAAGTTGACCGATTGCGGCATAGAGTCTGGTTACGTACCTATGCTGTTGCGGTGCGGACAGCAAAGAAGGTTTTTTTTGCTGCCCTCATTGCATCCACTAAGTCCCACCAAGCTGAGCTGTTCTGGGTGGTGAGGGGGCTGGTCAGTCCGGCCTCCCTCTGCCTGGACTTAAAATCATCAAATGCTCACTATGATTTGTTTGTGGACTTTTTTGTGGATAATACCACTCAAATTCACCACAGTTTTGATGCAACTTTTTTAGCAGTGGGTGGGTCAGAGGCAGTAGAAGCCCCTTCTTGTCCTGTTTTGTGGGATGAGTTTCAGATTGTGTCGCCCTCGGATGTGGGGGATGCTCTTGGGACTGTTCGAGCCACTTATTGTGAATTGGATCCATGCCCGTCCTGGCTAGTTAAGGCTAGTCGGGAGACATTGGGGCCGCTGCTGGCGGGGATAGTCAGTGCCTCCTTTGGGGAGGGCAGGGTGCCGGACTGCCTCAAGGAGGCGGTGGTGCAGCCCCTGCTCAAGAAACCATCCTTGGACGTTGGCGTCCTGGCCAGCTATCGACCGGTCTCTAACCGTCCCTTTTTAGGAAAGTTTATTGAATGGGTGGTGACTCAACAGCTTCAGGGGCATTTGGACTGGGTCAATTTTCTTGCTCCCTCACAGTCTGGCTTTCGTTCGGGTTATGGCACGGAGACTCTGCTTGTGGCCTTGGTCGACGACCTCTCCCGTGAGTTGGACCAGGGTCGTTTCACCCTGTTGAGCCTGTTAGATCTCTCGACTGCATTAGATACCGTTGATAATGAGTCAGCAGCGGGACCGGGCAGAGATTAGTGTGACTGTTCTTGATTGGTTCCGCTCTTTCCTGGCTGGGAGAACCCAGCGTGTGGTGCTTGGGGAGTTCTCATCTTCCCCCCAGGACTTCACGCGTGGGGTTCCACTGGGTTCCATTCTATCTCCTCTCCTGTTCAATGTGTATGTACAGCCTTTGGGGGAGGGAGTTTGGGGTGAGGTGTCATCAATATAAGTTTTAATATAAATAAATAAATATGCTGATGACACCCAGCTATAGCTCTCATTTTCATCTGACCCAGGCCTGGCAGTCTTGGTGCTTACCCGGTGTTTGTCAGCTGTGGGGGATTGGAGGGCGAGCCGCCTGAAATTAAATCCTGCCAAGACGGAGGTGATGGTTATGGGGTAAGCCGAGGGAATGATGGCCCCCATCATTGATGAGGTCCGTCCTCCCTTGGTTTCTCAGGTCCAGAGTCTGGGGGTGCTCCTGATCCGCAGTTTCGCCTGGATAGCCAGGTGGCGACTGTGGCAAAGGGGGCATTTCACCAGTTGCATGTGGTGCGTCGGCTTAGGCCATATGTCTCAGACTCGGATCTGGCCACAGTCATCCATACCTATTACATCGAGACTGGACTACTGTAACGCACTCTATGTGGGGCTACCCTTGGGGCTGGTTCAGAAGCTGCAGCTGGTGCAGAATGCAGCGGCCCGTCTCCTGACTAGGACGGGCCAATGCGAGCACATTACATCAGTGTTTCGCTCTCTGCACTGGCTGCTGATAGTTTTCTGGGCCCAATTCCAAGTGTTGGTGTTGACCTTTAAGGCCCTAAATGGCTTGGGCCCCACCTGTCTGTAGGACCACCTCACCCTCCAGGTCCTGAATCGGCCCCTGGATCGGCTCCCAGGTGTCTACCATGAGGAGGGCGTTCTCTGTGGCTGCGCCGCAGCTGTGGAACTCCCTCCTGTTGGAGGTCTGTTTGATTACCAATCTCCCCTCTTTCCGTAGACAGTGTAAGACCTGGCTGTTCCGCCGGACCTTTATTGAGGGAGTTGGGGTGGGTGGGTATGGGCTTTTTAGGTTGTTTTAATTGTCATTTTATTACTGTGTATATTAATCTTTTCAATGTTTTTAAAATGTTGTTAGCTGCCCCGAGATGCCTGAGGTAGGAGGGGGCGGCATATAAGTTTTAATATAAATAAATAAAATAACAACCCAACTCATAGGAACCACCATTCCAGTCGCCGTACTGACAATATTACCCACCAAGCATACAGATGAATCCTAGCAGGATAACACCCTCTGCTTTACTGGGCAGACAACCTATTTTGACCCCACTACCTGCACCAATAATGTCCATGGGACAAACTGCTCCTCTGATCCAAATAGCAATGGCACTAAAAGTTATATTGGAATCAACAAACCCTCCAGCGCCATCTACTAGCGCACCTGTTGGTAATCAAATGGCAGTAGGGCAGTAGCTGGCATGGAAGGGGGCAGCAGCCATGGGCTAGTTGTGCTAGTGGGTCACAGAGCTGAAGGGGCTGGAGCTGCGCAGCACCCAGGACAGGTTGCAGCGGCTTCTCTGCTCCTTAGAGAAGTTCCCATGTTAAAAGTCTCAAAATAATTCCCTGACAGTCCCAAAAATTCCCCCAAAGTCCCAGAAAGTCCTGCCAAAGTCCGTCTATTTTTTCAACATTGGTACTGTTGTAGGAGTGGGAATTCTGTGTATTCTCCTTTCAAAAAACATGGAAATTATAGGATCAACCTTCAGTTTAAGACACAAGTTAAGGTTCTTACAAATTCAGTCATGATCCATATTGTTGTAGACCGTATGTCCGTTGGTGTGGAAACAGTTATTTGAATTTGAATAAAAGTAACTTGGATAAAGCCACTCCAGATATCAAGGACAACTGGACTATTTTAAAGTAGCTATACTATATATTTAAAGTATCTGTGCAGAGCTGGTGCTGCCAGTATCTATCGAATAGGCACTTGTGCAGCCTGGCAATAACAACTGTAGCCTCAATCGTGACAAAGAAGTAGAAAGCTGGCTTGCTGCTCTTCCGCTAGTAGACCTGGATCCTCAGCAATCTGGAACTCCAAGCAGGAAGTGGATAAGAGTTTGGTCCAGACAGGGATTTCCTGAAAGGATCATGTCTTATGTTTGTCTTGGAGGCAAGAAAGAGGCTTTACTTCTGCAGATGGGGTTGTACTGTACATCATAGTAACAAACCAACCCCTGGAGACCGGAATGTAGTAGTGTGTTCCACTACAACAGACTAATATATCAGTCCTTTAAAAACTAATATATAGGTGAGTGTATTAATACATATATTGTGCCGGAGGCGGGAGGCAGGGGAGCAAGGAATGTACAGCCCATGGGACAGATCTGGCCTGTGGCTGTTTATTATTTAACCCCTTTCTTGAATCTGGCCCATGGACCCTCAAGCTCTGAAAGAGTGAGCTCAGGGAGAAGGGAGCAGAGATACAGCAGGGTGTTTATAAACGAGACAATAACCGCCTGGAGCCTGTGTTCAGTCCATGCAGTTCCCACTCACATGTTTTCACGTGTAGAGCTAATAAACGGGCAGCCTCCTGCTCACATTTCATCTGCTGATATCGGCTGCCACAGGTGGTGCCACTCAGGACTGATCACTCTCTTATCGGTGCAGAAAGGACCTTCTCTCGCCCTCACTTGTATTTGTAGTTTTAAACCAAAAAAAAAAATCACAATTTTTGTTTTCATTATAATAATGAAAACAAAATGCACACCCCTAGAGAATGGCTGGATCCCTATGTAAACTTATTTTGAATCAGGCAATAGTTACATTCCTAATGATGCAGAGTAGAATCTCTTAGCTGCCAAAAAAAAAGGCAAATATCAAAGTAAATGTATCCCATTTGACATTCTTGTTAATCTCTCATTGCTTATTGGTCCATAAATAAATCAGTGCCATACAGACACATACATAAGTTAAACGGTAATTATTATTAACTGTCTGGAACTGCTCTGGTTGGAAGGAGCCTGGTATTCTGCACTGTGTATGCCTTCTGATGTCACACCCAGGGACAGTCAGGCCAATGTAAACATTTGTCTTATATTAGTATACAAAGCGTTTTCTGAGGAAATAAGTTGTTGCTGAAATATTCTTACACTGGACTAAAATGACTATAAATGATCTCAGCACCTAAGAAAGACAAGAATATAGTCTAGAATTGGGAAATGCATTGTACTTGGAAGATTTTTGCAAGTAGCAGATTTTAGAAAGAAATGGAGCAAGGCATTAGCCTTTAGCTTGCATGCTTAAAAATTATCTAAATAATCTATCTAAAAACATGTGACAGTATAAAACAGTGACAGTTGCAACTACCTTAAAAATATTGGGACCCTTGGTTTTCTGTCAGAAATGACAATAGTGGAAGCTGAAAAGTGAAGACAAGGTGTGGTCTAACTGTTTTGCTCAGAAGTTTCACTTGTTCCTAAGACTGGTTACACTATGGTGTTTTGCCCTCCAGCATTATCTGCTTTACCCTCTAGGTTATGATCTGTTTTGGTTCAGAGCACATGCATGACTCCTGCATTCTGGGGTAGTTATATCCTTGCTTTAAATTGGGAACTTACTCCTCATCCAAATTACAATAATTTACACAGGATGAACAAAATGATATATGCACTGTCTCTGGCAGTTTTCTATGGGTAAAGGCAAATCGCTCTGTAGTAATTTCTTTATATGTACAAGCCCTTGGAGAACACTGTAATTGCCACTTGTAGTTATGTCCTAATCCTAGTGCACTTATGCCACTGGCTATATTTATTTATTTAGTTGAACTTAATACCCCGCCCCTCTCGCTGCTGGTGTCCCAGGGCGGCTTACAAAGAGCAAGATGTGTCGAAGAGTTTTAAGCTGCTTCTCTCAGGGGATTACATAGTGTAGTTGCAAAGCTTCTTAGACCAGTGCTCTTCCACTGTGAACAAGCAAGCTATTTGGGAACTTTATCCCAGAGTCTAGCAGTTTGGTGTTGCTTCTCAGAATAAGTGCTAATTATTATCTCCTTTACTTATTGTACTAACAACTTACTTTAGCTAAATCATTAAAAAATCAGTTTTTCAGGTAAAATGGTACTGTGAAATTCAGATTTAGGTAGATGTTTTGGCAGGCCACTTAGGAGGAAACGGAGTGACAATGCTGCCATGGCAACTTGTCCAGGGTTGGGATGGGAAGCCATGGCGACATGGTCCAGACCGGGATGGGCCACTCACCATGCTTTCTCACAGCCAGGCCACCAGGGAGGGCAGGGAGACACAGGAACGTGCAACTGGCCGGCCCTGCCCCTGCGCTGCACCCTGTCCCCCACCATGACAAGCAGCTAGCCAGAGTGGACCTGATCTGGGCTGGGTCATGGTGGGCCACACCACACGATAGGCCACTTTGCACCGATAGGGTGGAGCCTAGCCCAGGCTCTGACCTGAAGCTAATTCCAAGGATCAGAGCCCAGGCTAGCCTCCAACATGGTTTGGGGCAATTTGCCCTCAGCAGATGTGTCAATGGCTCATGGGCCAAAGCGTGAAAATGTGGGCCACAGCATGCCACCATCATGTCTGTTTTTACCCACAGTTCTTGTCTAGACGATCCTATTTTATTGTAAGAGGTTGTGTCCTTGAGAGAGTATTAAAATGAGAAAAATCAACAGGGTAACTTATATATGTCTCATAATTTTCCTCTTATTGGAATAATGTTTCAGGCCACACCGAGGTAAAACTCTGGTATTCAAAAGTAGTTGTGAAGGGAAGACTTTCAAAAGCCCAAGCGGGAACTGGATGGATATCACTAATTGGGTCTTTACTCTTTGAATATATGCCCCTTAATTTTTTTATTGCCTGTATATTCTTCTGTTAAAAATAAAATTTACTTAAAGAAACACAGAAGCATAAAGGGAATGTTAAATAGTGGTTTGTTTCATTTGTTTTATATATTTACATACTGCCATACTGTTGGTATCATGACACTTTTACAGGCAAATATAAAATAATTTCTTGCTTTGAAGGT
The DNA here is from genome assembly GCA_003113815.1 of Sphenodon punctatus. Lineage (NCBI taxonomy): Eukaryota > Metazoa > Chordata > Lepidosauria > Sphenodontia > Sphenodontidae > Sphenodon > Sphenodon punctatus. The sequence continues at coordinate 1,850,000 of QEPC01015038.1, forward strand.
TGCAATTCGGAAAACAGACACAAAATGTAGGAGATTCCATAAAACAGAGGTTCCCAAATTGTGGGTTAGGTTGATACATAATTATACATAATTTTGCTTGTCTTTGCTATTGCCTGGGGGTCGTGGAACTATAAGTCTCAAAATGGAGTTACACCAGAAAAGCTTTGAGAAACACTTCCACAAAGAAAGGTTACCCACTTGATAAAGGAATGGTTTCTCTTTCCTGTTGAATTTATTTTCACAGCCACCTTTGTGTTTTGGTGGTGGTCTGGCATTACAGTACTGAGTGTCATATAAGTATCTAGGTAAAAGAAAGAGGATGAATGTTTCCCTTACATTTGTATTTACATAGCTATCATTTTACAGATTAATAGTATCTTAACTTCTTTCCTCATTTTCATAGATGTATCAATGTTGATAACTCTCCTGTTATGAATACCACAACCTGCCAGGTCGCACAGGATTCTAAATTACATATTTCATTATTCATGAAAATTAACATCATTTTAAATTTTCCTTCAAAATGGTGTCCTTTACTTTCAACCCAGTCCAGTCAACCCAAAAGATTACAATCAAAAATGGAAATTGAACTGTGGTCCTTCTGAGCAATTTGCTTTTTAAAAACTTGTTCCTTCCACACAGAATATTATTCAGCCTTCTTACTTGGGTTACTACAATCCAGAAATGGAATTGTACAGAACAATCTCCATGATGGAAACATGAAAAACTCATGAAACCAAGACAAAATGATTCAGCCAAGGAGATACTAACTGATTGTTTTTGCTGGGTGGACTATTTTTGTGTCCAGTATAATTCTTGATTTCATAAGATATTGGGAAACACAGAATATTACTTGTTGTATAGGAAGTATATATGTCCAATATTTTTATATCTGCAGTATTGCAGTATATTTCAAATTATATTTGAGTTTATTGTTTTTCATTTTAAAGGTTTTGAAAGTGTAATCATGTTTGATTCTCCCACTTCGCGTGAGCTTTCTTCATGAGCTGATCTGACAGCACTTGATAGCGAAACACTCACTTGACGCTTCAGTATTTTCAATATTGTTGTCTTGTATCCTTTACATGCAAAGAAGTAGATGAAAGGATCCATACAGCAGTTAAAATTCATCAGAAACACAGTGTAGTGGAGGGACTTCTGGAAGTATTGTAGTTCACTGCATGGAGGATCACCTTGAAGCTGAAGCTTCTTAACCATGTATTGAATAATTGCAATGTGATAAGGAGTAAAACAAACAACAAACACAGCAATGACAAAAATTATTGTGTTGATAGCCTTTTTGTTTATCCCTGATCTTTCAGTTGTTGGGTTTATTTTAGCAGTTCGATAAAGCTTGCAACTAACTCGAGAATAACAAGCTAGTATAGTCACAAGGGGAATTATGTACCCTATTAAACAAGCACCGAGAAGAATCCATGGTAGATGAGGAATTGCTTCAAAGTTTGGATATTCCATGCATGTAGTTCTTTCTTGTTCCTCCTTTGACATGGATTGTACAAGTAATGGAAGAGTTTGGCTGAATACAAGAAACCAGACAAATATACAGACGTATTTGGCATGTTTAACTCTTCTGAACCTGTTGTAGTGGAAAGGATGGACCACAGCAAAAAACCTGTCAATACTAAAACATGTCATAAAGTTTACACCTGCATAAGTATTGATGTAAAATATGAGTGCCGTTAGTCTACAGAGTGTTTCTCCAAATGGCCAGTGGAATCCTAGTGCATAGTAGGCTATCCTTGTAGGTAAAGCGGTAGTAAAAAGAATGTCTGACACAACAAGATTTGTTGAGTAGAGGGTGGTAGAATTGATTTTTTTCCTGTGTTTAATGATGACAGCAAGAGCAAGTCCATTTCCAAGTGCTCCAATGATTAAAATTAGGCTATAAAACAAAGGCAAAAGTATTCTTGCTGTATCTTGGTGTTCATATGCATCGCAGGTTGCATTTGTCTCACGAACTGTTACAGCTGTGGTGAAAGTGACCATTTTTGTAATGGATGCTTCTCCAGGAAATTCACACAGTCTAGCAAAAAGAACAAAAGGGAACATTTTGTAATAAACACAGATAATCCTCTTCCCCTTAGCTGCAGCCCAGCAGCAGGTCAGCATTGTGAAAAACTGAAATGAAACTTATGAATTTTTTAAAAAGATCTTTTAAATATATATTTTATTAAATTAAATTATATATTTAATATATATAAAATATAATTTCCCTATATATATTTCATATCTATCTATCTATCTATCTCTCTATCTGCAAGTATATTTGTGTGTGTGTGTACAAGCCTCATTTTGTATAGAATGGAAATGGCACATGTGCGTGTAAAACTCCATAAAGGAAACCAGTATAGAAAGCAATTAAATTTGCTCTGTAGATTTCATGAGCATATTGTTTCCTTTTTTCTCCAAGATGATCGGGCAATGCCAGGAGATTTGTTACTGTGTACCAGATACTTGGAATGTGAGCCTTCCTATAATGACTTTTTGGGGCATTGATGTGATTTATAAACACCCCCCCCCCCAAAAAATATATCCCTTTCATTGTCTATAGCAACTGTACTCAAAGTAAGGGCAAATACGTGTAGGACTGTAGAGTGGGCTTCTGAAATCTAGTTCAAATGAAGTTGATTTTAGCGGGTCAGTTCATACTAGCACTGTGGCCACTCTTATTTTTGGAGAAGACGTGTCAAAATTGCTGTAAATACTACACAAATGTTTATTTTTAGTCTTTTAGACATCCTATTAATCTCAGTGAGGTTTTTTCCTTCATCACCAAACCTGTCCACAGCACTTAATGTGGGAAAGTGGCTCACAGAAGCAAGAGTTCTGAATACTATTATCAGACGTCGTATGCATGGTATTATTCTTGTAGCTCTTCCCACACTTGAATCCCTAGGTAATATATAGGGTGCATTGTTTCTGAACCACTGCTGCTGGGCCACTGTTCTCCAGTGTTTTCACCATTTATTGATTGTCACCAGAGGACCAGAAATTGTGAATGGCATGTTAGTTATGTTTCCACGGTGATAGCAAACCACATAGCTTGGGCTAAAAACCATTAGTTTAGCACCTGTCAGTGAGTGGAGATTTTACACAGATAATAACCAAAAGGGTTGGGACGATGCCTGCTTGAGAAACGTGTGTAAAAGGTGCCCAAAATGTCTATGCCTAGAAAGAGGAAGGAGGTTCAGGAAAAGAAGACAAGTGCAGAGAAGGGAGAGAGATTAGATGAGGAAGAAGGAGAATCTATTGACCAAACACTTTTCTGGCACAGCTCCAGTGATCTGTGGTTTGAAATGTGTTAGGAGACCTCTTTCAGTGTGGAGCATGATTAGACAACATGTGCAATTGTAGATGGCATGGAAGTAAAGAACTGAAGTTATTTGGTACGTAGGTTTTTTGTGAGTTAATTTAATAAAATTGTGAATGATTGGAAACTGTACACTAACTGTCTGTGTTAGAAAGTTTTGTTGAAGTGTCAGGTGCATGCTTCAGGAGAGAAATGTGCATGTGTGCCTAATAGCAGCTTAAGAAATGCACATAGGCCCTTTTCACACAGACACTCTAACACTGACAAAATAGGTGACGTTGCAAGGCTGCAGGCGTGCTCTGTGTGCCCTGCAATATGTATAATAAAATGTAACACTCATTTTATCAGTGTTAGAGTGTCTGTGTGAAAAGGGCCATAGTTTCAACCTTGCCCTAGACCTTACTGCCACATTCCAGAAGCCCTGTTTGCTTGCATAGAGTTTTTTATTGTTTCCCCATGAGAGATGAAACCTATAGTGCCTGGAAATGGTAAGCATGTTCCTTTCTTTGCTTGATTCTTCCTGTTTTGGGAAAAGGTTTGGAGACTAATTATTTGGTCCCCCTCCTTCCAAATCTACTAACCTAAATAGAATCACCAATATGGAACATGTCCCCCTCTATGTGCTGCTCCAAGTACATATTAATAAATTATAAAACTTGAGGGGAACCTCAGGAGGGGGGACTTTCCTCAACACACTTGAGGAACAGCAGTGTTTTAGTTACAAAGAACATTGTTATGTGAATATGTACGACCTGCATGCACAGAGGGGTGTTTATCATTGGGGTGTGGTGGGTTTGGTAGGAGAGAGAGATTACTGCTTTCTCTATAAAATAAACCTAGGAAATAATATTAAACTGTGTTTTGCGATTAATGCTCTACACTTTAAAATTAGGTAATGAAAGAGTTAGAGCTCCCGCAAAATGTTCTAATAGAAAATAATGTATTCTAGTATCCTCTTGTCCGGTTTCCTTTATTTAAACATATTATTTTATTGTTAAATAGTTAATAATACTCAGTGTGTGCAATACCGGAGATAGAGATCTTGTAGGAATCTTACCTTTTGTAATTCCTGATTTTAACTGGGCATCTGGCAACCTTGCATGATTGCAGTTTTGAATTTTGCACTGTAAAGTAATGAAAAATTATGTAAAATAAGAATAAACAAAACTGGATGAGTTGGGAAAATTTAAACATTGCTTGGCTAACAGGCTAAAAGGTGCTATGTAGGAAGTCTTTAATGTACTGTTCGACAAATGTATCGCTGTTATATGGTTGGTAGGCACAACCATTTCATTTTTTATTCAGAGTTAGAAATGATTCGTTCTGCTTTTGGCATTTGAATGGTTTTTTAAAATTCTCTAAAATAAATATCTGAAGTTTACCAGTTCAGCATTTCTTTTGTTTTCAAATATACCATAAATTTAAATGTGTAATGGACAAAAACACTTTGGTAAAGAAACAAATTTCACTTTCAGCTTCCAAAGGCATGCTCAGAACTGGTCTTTCAAATATATTTTTTAAAATTTGGAAAGTCTTCAGAAGTTTTCATGAGTGTGCCAAAGAAATGGGGAGTGCTGGAACAGTAACGTTTATGATAATGAATGTAGCCCTTTTCACACAGACACGCTAACACTGATAAAATGGGTGTTACATTTTATTATACATGTTGCAGGGCTTCAGGTGTGCTCTATAAGTGCCCTGCAACATGTATAATAAGATGTAACACCCATTTTCACTCTCATTTTATTTCACTGTTTATTTATACCCCGTACTCTCCCAACCAAAGGTGGCTCGAGGCGGCTCACAACAGTCAATAGTAATAAATACACTTTGGGTTTAAATCCCATTCAGGGGAACCCACACAATAAAAAATAAATAATACATCCTGTATACATAAAATGTACACAAAAATCCCATAGCTGTCTATAATTCTATCTAACATTTAATCCCAATACTCTTGCCACTGGCACCCCTCATCTTGCCGCTGCCTGCTCCCACCAGGCAGTCAACTCCACACCTCCCTCCCTTGCTGCCACCTCCACCCCTCTCTCACAGGGGGAAGGCTTTCCCACCACCTTTGTCAGGACAAAATTAGCATTATCTAGACATACTAAGATTCCTCCACCCCAACCTCCCGACCCAGCCGAAGGGCACGACCAAAGGGCAGGCCCCTTTAACTGTGCCCCTTCAACCTACGCCCCCCAACACGCCCCTCTGGCATGGCCTCAGGCTACCCCAGGTGTCATGGGGTACGCCCTGCAAATTCCCCTTCCCAGACCCCGCCCCCACAAGGGTGTGGTGGAGGGAACACTGTCCTGCGTCCGCTCACCTGCCACACCTGAGCACTGACCCCCAAGTTCCAAGGCAAGTCTCTGTCCTGTTTGGGGAGGGGGGGGGAGAATGGGAGACGTCATCAGCTGCACAGGCTCCTGCGCCACTCCTAGCTGCCCCCAGCTTGCCTGCAATGCTGCTGCCTCATTTTATCGGTGTTAGAGTGTCTGTGTGAATTGTTTGTAAGGTGGTCTACAAGTTGTGACTAGGAGGGGGATGTGGTTTGAATGAGTGTGATGGGGGATGTCTGTTCAGCAATCTTTTTCTTAAGATGTGGTTTTTGCTCTTAGAGCGTTAGAGTAATCTGTATAGGATGGTAGGCATAAATAAGCACAGAATCAAGCTGACTGTGATAAATGCTGATTATTATTTAAAGAATCCATACCGCTGTCAGAGATCACTTTTTTCTTAACTGGATGTTCACACGATCAAAGATTTTTAGATCTTCAGTTTTGAAGTTAAATAACTATTGAGTTATGACTGAGAAAAGTTTTTTTTTAAAAATGTGCCAATAAGGAGTGAAAGGTATTTTAATAGGGGAGATTTTAAAAGAATCCCCAAACTGGTAATATTCTCTTGCTTCAGCATATAAATATATCAGGGGTAAAGAGTGTTAACTATAGCATTTTGGAAAAGAATTATTATTATTATTATTATTATTATTATTTTTAAAAAAAAGCTCCGTACAGTCCATGTAAAAAAGTAAAAGAAAAGTTATTACATACTTTTACAAACTGATACTTTTTAATGTACGTCTATGCAATTTTAAAAATTGAATGCAATAGTGATTGAGAATAGCCTCAAGGCTGTTTCATAATCTAGAAAACATTTTTGATATATCAAGCAATCTGTTACTGCTGAAACTTTAGTACAAGTATGTTCTCAAAAACTCTTGAGTCTCTTATTAACTGAATGAATAATGTTTTAAAAATGAAATTTGCCTTAAAGCATCACAAAACAAGGTCTTTATCTTGAAAACTGAAACTCATATTGGAAAAACTACTTTGCTTTACTTCCATTGTTTCTTAACACTGTTGTAGTTTTAAACCATATTATTTTACACAAAACTGTCCTATATGATGCAGCAGTACACATATCCATGTAATAAATTAGAATAAATATTCATTAAAATAAATATATTCAACTTGCTTCTCATAGGAGGAGGCGAACTTAACCGAAAGCCTGATCATATAACTTGCCTATGTAAACCATTCCAGTATCAGAGAATTTCTATTATTGATTATTTCTCTCTCCCACCCTAAAGGAATAAAATCATTTAAACCACATGAGAAGATTTGATTTCTTGGAGCTATTAATAGGTTTGTTTTTTTTAGTGAAAACAAAAATGTATATTTTTGTACTTACCTATCAGTGGCTTTTTAGATCCTCTGTGAAGCGTTGGTGTTTGGCATTGTATGTTAACTGTAACTGTTTCCCCTTTGCATGTTGTTTTAAGTGATTATGTGAGACTGCCCCTTTATGGGTTAGTGGTATTTTTTCCCCTTGTGGCTGAGAAAGTATTCTGTCATTGATTGCATACCTCAATTCTTCAGGGAAGTTAAAGCACATGTTTATTTTATAAGTTTTTATTTTCATTTTTAAGTTCATGTACTCAAAAAGGAATGAATTAGAAACAGAAACCCCCTAGAAGTTATGTATCACTAATTTTGAGAGAAGGGATTTTACTAAGACTTTGCTTAGGTGAATTTTTAACCAAGTAAAAAACCCATAAGGATAATCTTTGCATGTTAGCTTCGAAGAAATTTAATTTTGTTTTTAAAAAGTGAACCTGGAAAGAATATATGTTTCTTCTGCAGTTGTATGATTTAAAGAGCAGTGCCAGCTTTTCAAATGTTGCTTATGTTATGTGGATTATACAGGTGTGTAAGTTGCAAGTTGACAGTAGTCTCAGTGCTGTATGAAACCATACTCCTAATATTTTGTGTTGATACCCAGTAGTGCTTCAAGTCTTGTATAAACTAGCATTCTAGAAGCTGTACTTCCCTTAGAATCATAGAATGTTAGAGTTGGAAAGAAACCTCAGAGGGCATCTACTCCAACCTCCTGCTCAATGCAGGAAACCACAGCTACAGCATCCCTGACAGATGGCCGTCCAGCCTCTGTTTGAAAACCTCCAGTGAAGGAGAACGCTTACCGTTAGGAAGGTCTTCCTAATGTTTAGCTAAAATGTGTTTTCTTGTAATTTGAGCCCATTGGCTCTAGTCTTGGTTCTAGTCTTGCGCTCAGACACAACAGAGAACAAGTCTGCTCCATCTTCTATGCAACAGCCCTTCAGGCATTGGAAGATGGCTATCATATCTCCCCTTAGTATTCTCTTGTCCAGGCTAAACACACTCAGCTCCTTCAACCTTTCCACATGGGACTTGCAGCCAGCGGCCCAGGAATGGAGCAGATCCCTGGGAGCCCCAACTGCTGAGCTGGTTAAGGCCAGTCCTTGAGTGTCCCCTGTTGGTCCCCGGGAGCGGAGCTGAGTGCCCACTTTGGTCAATTCCGTGCTAGTGGCAACTGGGGTGGCTCGAGTCTTGCACTTAGCACATCAGTCTCTCTCATCGCCCACACTGGGCTGAGTCATCACCTGCTGCTGTCCTCACAGTGGCAGAGAGGATGCTGCAAATGGGGAGGAGAGTGGTTCCCCAGGCTGAAAAGACACTGGTCTCCTTCCCTCCAGGGTTGTTGCGTCACGCTTCCTCTCCCTGTTGCCCAGGCTGGAAGGAGAACCAACACCACTTACAGCATGCCTGGGGCAGCTGGCTACCTGCAGCTCCTAGCTCGCCTGGTCTGTTATGGGCTCTCCGGCCTTCAAGTGCAAGTGCTTTCCACTCACAGCTCCCAAGGAGGCTTTTTACTGTGTCAGACCACCATTTTCCACAGCCCTCCCTTTCCTGTACCCCTTTCCTGAACCCCTGCTTCCGACCCCCTTCCCTTTCAGCCCCCACCCCCAAAGCAGCTTATCGCTATGCCAGACCACTATTCTCCATGGGACCCCCTTTTTCTTCCCACCCTCTTCCCTTCCCACCTCCAACCCCCAAAGCCACTTAGCACTGGTTTTGTTTGTTCAAACATTTATTTTATGCTTCATAATAATAAAGCTCTGCTCTCAGGGTCTTTAGAACTAAATCCTCTGTGCAGATTTTGTATGGGTCTGAGATTTGGGGTATGAAGGATTCCAAAATCTAAGAAACCAGAGAATCTTCCATTTTATCCAGGGTTTATAAGCAATTGATTAATTTTTGGTTTAGAATGTCTAAATTGGACTCACGTAATCTTCCTAAGATGTGTTTGGAGGAACAATTTAGTGAAATTGCCATTCTGAGGCACTCTTGCTTTAGGTGTATTTGCCTTTTGTTGCAAAACGGGGGCTTTTCTGAAGTGGGTACCAGATTGTGTTTATCTAGAAATAATATGGCCCAGATTAAAGCCAGAATTGAAGATTTAGATAAACAGCCTGATTTGGCTGCAGTATATGGCTATAATATGTCTCCCTGGTACCCCTTCTTGAAAACTGATTGTGGTATGAAATATTACATTTCACACTTTTAAGGAAATCATTCACTGCCCAGCTTTTCAAAACTTTTCAATCCACCATTTTAGAAGGGTGTTATAAAGGAATAGAGAGGGATCACCAGTACTTCTGTGGAGTGCAGAATCTGACACATTACTTGTTTAGAATCATGTTCATTGTATAGAATTTGCAAAACAGATGGATTATGCCCCTATTCCCCCACCAATTTATTTTTATGCTACAGCACAAAAGTTCAAGTTGCTATTGAATAATAGAAACCAAGAACATATTTGTAGGGTAGCTAACGGCTGTATAAGGTTTTTATACTGGTTTTAATTATGTTTGCTGTGCTATTAGTTGCATAACTTGTTCATTTATTCATTTATTTGTATGGGATATTCTGTTTTTAGGCTCTTTTCATTATGGTTTTGTGGGGTGAGAGGGGGTTTGGAGAAAGGTCTGAGGAAGTGCCCGTAGGCTAGAGGAGCAAAAGGGGGGATTCACACCACCTTGCCCTAGGAGCGCAGCGAGGCACCGTGGGAAAAACACGCCCTCAGGGTGGAATAGGGCTAACAGGATTAGTAGTCCCCAGCCTGTCTCATCATCGGGCATCTGGGTCTCGCA